>JACEIK010006507.1:16908-30612 GCA_018107945.1 Datura stramonium
TTATTATATAAGTGGGAAGCTCTAAGTTAAAAGTTGAATTACTAAAATGCCCATAAAATATTAAATAATTTTTTCACCCTTTAAATTCATTTTAATTCCTACAAAAGTCACATAACTAACAATATTTAATTATTCTAATTAAGAAGAATACGAAAAGATAAAGCCATTTATCTACCCCTTTGAATACACAAATAAGAAGCAAAACATTAATAGCTATTCAATTTGGTTATAGTTAGACTACCCAATTCATTTGTCCTTCTGGTGATCATTATTGATTCAGCAACGTAGATTTAGAAGCGGAAGTGATATATCTATCACCAAAAACTCTAATTGCTACTAGCAAATTGGTACGTTGGATTTGTGAGAAAGGGGACCCAAAGAGATTAAATCTTACATTTTTAGGATAAGAACACAACTTTTAACTCCAGCAATGAATTGTGCATGTAGTCTAACCAGCACCAAGAAACATTTCTAATAGGAAGCATGGTGAGGAAAAGTTTAAGTGCAATTGTTGCACATAAAAAATATTCATATACTTATGGCATATAAAATATTTATCATTAGGATTTTTTAGTTGTACTTTTAAGATACTTTCTCCGTTTCAAAATAAGTGGTGCTTTAAACTTGAGCATCCTCCTTAAGAAAACTCATCATTCCTAGATAGAAAAATATAATTTTACCCACCTACCCCAAATAAATATCTTGAAAAAGATGTAACTCTTTAATATTTTCTTGATTATGCAAAACTCTCTCCACTTAAATAAGAAAAAAAATGGAAGAATATCATAATATCTTCTTGATTATGTAAAACACCACTTATTTTGAAATAAAATCAAAAGACTAAAATACCACTTATTTTGAAATGAAATGAGTAATTATTTGCTTTTCTTCCTCCAAAGGGTGGATGATATCATTTTGAACAATACGCTTAGATGAATCCAAATTATGTAATACTCTTTAAGTACATAATTAGTTTTTTGTTGTCCAATTGTGAATTTGGAGGCAACCTCTTTGTAAGTAACTGATTTCTTTTTGGAAGATTAATGCAATACACGTGGGCTACTGTGAAATTGATTCAAAAGGCATGTGACTTAATTTTGAGATTTGTCTTTGAAGAGCTTGTGCGCAAGATAGGAAAAGAGGCAGAGAAATCCATGGGTAACTATTATTTCCTTCATTACTCTTTTGTTCTTTCTCTATATCATCTGTTATTATAAGTTTTATTTTGTCCATCGAATCACTTTTTGAGACTTTTAATTTTAATTTGGTTATTATTGAGCAAGGAATCATAGTTATTGTTATACTCTCTATCCAATCAATTAAATAAATTGTTTGGCATGATTAAATTTGTTGAATGTGTCTCTGTAGGTGTATAATGAAACATTTATAAATATTTCTTATAGCTTGTAATTTCTTTATAAACACAAACGTCTTAAAATTTCTATAATTTCTCATGGTGAATATTTTCTTTCATATTCATTTATAATATTTGGAACTAAACAACTTCATATGAATGATTAATAAAAACTCTTTTTTTAGAATCCAAAGTTTTAAGTTGCATGGACTTTTAAAATTCTTGTCTTGATATACAATTTCATCGTTGCTTATTACTTTATTAAGTTAGCAAACAAAGATCAACACTCATCATTTCATAAATATACATCTTTTTGTTAATTTTTATTTAATAGTTAAAAGAGTATAACTTTTAATATTATCAATACGAGCTTTTTATTTATTTATTGATAAGAAATTCACGGGCAACATACGTATTCAAAAATAATCTTATCCAAAAGAAGAAAATTCTAATGTTAAAGTTGAATTATCAAATACCTTTTTAAAAGTTAGATGACATTTTTTCCTTAATAAAGAAATATATCTTTAGAATCATTATCTAAATAATATAAAAATACAAAAATGATAAAATAAATAAAGACAATAAATAGGGTAATAAAGAGAGAAGAGATTCATAACGTGTATACAAAATTGTGAAAGTGTCACGACTCAATTGACCGTGATTGTCACCCACACTAACCCTCCGATCGCACCCTAGGAGAGTGCAAATGGCAAGTTGAATGGTCTGGTTCTGCTTAGCAGACCAAATCCGCGTACCCCCTTTAACACGCAAGTACGCTTTAGCTACGCGGTGGGCGAACCAATGAATTTCAATACTATCCCCAAAATGAGACATGCAAAAAGGTAAATGCATCCATTGAATATTGAAACAACTTCACAGCATGAATCAATCGCTTAAACCAACATTACAAAGAAAAATATAAAAATACCCAAGACCTAAAAGTCATTGCACAAGACGTCTATTTTCACAACTAAGGAACTAAAACTAAAAATGAAATAAAGTGTTCGAATGTCCGAAAGAAGGACATTTGTAATGAAGTAGTGATCTACGTCCTCATTTGCTCACCTTCTCAATCAACAAAAACTGCTGGTTTATAGGTGAGGGCGAGAAGAACTACCGGGCTCGAACTCTGCACTCAGAAAAAAATGCAGGGGTAGGGTCAGTACATGACACAGTACTGGTAGGCATCATCAGTCGACCTTACATAATAACAGATAATTACAGCAATAGAGATATAAAAAGGATCCTCGCTTTATACAGAAATACAAGTAATTTTATGAACACTAGCTCTACTCAAGAATCGACTGGCCTGCTCATAGGATTAGGACTCTCGCTGCGGCGGGCACTTATCCACTACAGCGGTCTCACTACAGCAGAAATGGTTCCGCTGTAGCTGCACTGCGTAGGCAGTAGCTCGACGTGTTGCACCCTTCTCAGTTCATCCATCCCACAGTTCATTAGATCAACAGTTAACATTTCACATACTCCATAAATCCATCAAATAACCATAATAAAACAACAATCACAATAGCTATAAATACTACAAATCCTCAGTTACTCATAGAGACAACTACTCAACAACCACACAGGGTAACAAAGTCGCACTTAGCATTAACACCATGTTCATTGTTATCAAATTGCATCAAATCCACGATAATTTTGCACATTCTCGTAGCACATTTCATATCCACCTCATGAACATAAATGAAATCACAAACAATACACAAATGACACAACCAAGGGTAACATGACAGGCACACGCCTCCGCCATCTTCCCTTAACGCTCAACCATACAAATCATGTACACACATGCCATAGGGTCTTATTTGTGCCCATCCAGTCATGACCTGTAGGGGACTCTAGAAATTCATGTATTGTGCCGGTGTGGCACCCGCTCCCACTCATAAGCTTGTTTGGATGCTCCCTTCGGATACAAGCCACTCAAATATTGTTATTCGCTCGCCCGGATGCTCCCTTCGGGCTTGAGCCTCTCATTTTAGGATGTTAAATATTTTCTTTCATCATTCTCATAAAAGGCACGTCAAGTGCATCATTGCATCATGCAGAAAGTTACAATCGACTTCTCAAATAAGCTATTATCAATTAACAATTCTCTCATTAACCGAGTGTGATTACTTTACTAACCATTAATTATAGGTAATTACATTAACACATATACACAATCTTTTAAACAATTCATCATAATTCAATATCACATCTTGGTCACATTCTTAAAATAAATTATCAACAATAGACTCACATATCATGTAAATGTCCAAAGACCAATCATATATCAACATTGCACAATATACATTCCATTATATAGGTATATCCCTATAAACCGTAACCTACCTCGATTTGAAAGATAACAATTCAGCTACTCTGCGGGAGCCTTGCCTTTCCTCAAAGCTTTGAAATGCATGAAATCTACAACAAAAGAGTAATTCGTTAATTGCTCTTCAATTTAGAGTCTAACATATCAAACCCTCCCCTTCGGGTGTTTTTCAAAAGTAAAACTCCAATTCTACTCGGTTCTAATCTATTCCCTAAGCAACCCTTGTTCCCAACACGTGATTCTAGGGGAGTGATTAGAACTTATCAACACCAACCCAACTCACCCCCTAATCACCCTACAATTCAGCCCTACTTAACAGCCTAGGGTTCTTTCTCTACAAAATTGCCACTATTATATATCTACAAATCTTCTAGGATAAAAACTACTCGCTTTAGAGATAGAGAATCAAAAATCTTACCTTGGGTGAAGAGGTTACTTCTCTGGAGATTTTTTCCTCTCTAAACCTCCCGATTGCGTTTTGGGAAATAATAGGGTGAAAATCCCATAATTCCCACTTAAATTAACTTTCTGATTTCCGTCGTCTGCTGCAGCGGTTACCTTCCTGCTGCAGTGGACTTGCTATACCGGCTATCGGGTCGCAGCGGCGGTACAAATGGCTACTCCGTAATTTTTGCCACGGAGGGACTTCGACCGCTACCACGGTTTCGCTACAGCGAGAATCCCACTGCTACAATGGTCCCCCGGACCAGTAGCTACTCAAAATGCACAGTGTCAGACTTAGTTTATTTCACCACCTCCCTATCTCCTCCTTATCCAGTTTTCAGTGTTCTATGCCCTTAACCATCCCGTAACAATGTACGAGTTGTTATATCATATACCAATTAAAATACCATTCAACCACGAATGGTCTATAAAAAAGTAAGGAGGACACATACCAGATTCTATGAACAACTGGGGGTACTTGACCCGCATATCAACCTTGGTCTCTCAAATGGCTTCTTCCACCGAACGGTTCTTCCACTGGACCTTTACTATCGGAATCTCCTTGGACCTTAGCTTCCGAACCTCTCTGGCCAATATCGCCACAGGCTCCTCCTCAAATGGAAGATTCTCATCCAGTAACACAGAATCTCACTTGATGATATACATTCCATCCCCATGGTACTTTTTCATCATGGACACATGAAATGTTGGATGCATTCTAGACAATCCTAGCGGCAATGCCAGCTCATAAGACACTTCCCCCCATCACACACCGGAGTATTTCAAATGGCTCAATATATCTCGGGCTGAGCTTTCCCCGCTTACCGAAACTCATCACCCCCTTTATGGGGATACCTTGAGAAACACTTGCTCCCCGTTCATGAACTCCATATCCCTGACTTCCTTGTCTGTGTATTGCTTCTTCCTACTCTGAGTAGCTACCACAAGGTCCTGAATTATCCAAACCTTTTTCAAGGACTCCTTTAACAAATCTGTCCCCTAGCCTCACCTCAAACACATCAAACCATCCAATTGGAGACCTACAGTTTCTCCCATACAGGACTTCAAAAGGTAAAATACCAATGCTCGAGTGGTAGCTATTGTTATAGGAGAACTCTGCTAAGGGTAAGAATTTTTCCCAATGACCCCCGAAGTCTATCACACACGCTCGGAGCATACCCTTCAACACTTGAATAGTTTGTTCTGATTACCTGTCTGTCTGAGGATGGAAGGTTGTGCTCAAGTCCAACCTCGTACCCAACTCGGCCTGCAAGGTCCTCTAAAAATGGGAAGTGAACTGAGTGCCCCTGTCCAATACAATGGAAACAGACACCCTATGTAACCAAATAACCTCTTTCACTATAGCTTGGCTAATTTCTCCATGTTGTAAGTCACCTGGACCAGAAAGAAATGAACAGACTTGGTCAACCTGTCTACTATGACCCAAATTGAGTCAAACTTCTCTGAAGTCTTGGCAAGACCAACCACAAATTCCATGGCTATCCTCTCCCATTTCCACTCAAGGATAGGCAGTAGCTGAAGTACTCCTCAAGGCTGTTGTTGCTCGTACTTCACCTATTGATAATTTAAACACTGAGCCACATAGTCCACAATGTCTCTCTTCATCCTACCCCACCAATAATGTTGTTTCGGATCATGGTACATCTTCATGACTCCGGGGTGAATGGAGTACCTCGAGTTATGAGCTTCTGCTGAGAGAGTTTTAATTAGCTCACCTACTCGGGGAACACACACCTGCCCATTTATTCTCAAGACCCCTTCATTATCTACCACTGTTTCCTTGGCCTCTCCCCGCAGGACTTTATCTCTAATCTTACCCATCTTTTCATCTTCAAACTATCTGGTTTTGATTTCCTATAATAACAAGGATTTAGCCTCTAGGTTGGCTAACACTCCACCGATTTTGGTCAGCGACAATCTCACTAAGCTTTTTTCTAAGGTCTGGACATCCCTGGCCATCGGCCATTGAGTAACCTCCAAGCAAGCCAGACTGCCCATGCTCACCATCTTCCTGCTCAACGTGTCTGCCACCACATTGGCCTTTCCTAGGTGGTACAAGATGGTGATGTTGTAATCCTTAAGCAACTCCATCCATCTCCAGTGCCTCAAATGAGATCCTTCTGGGAGAATACATACTGTAAGTTGTGATGATCCGTGAACACCTCACATCGAGCTCCATACAGATAATGCCTCCAAATTTTCAGTGCGAACACCACTACTACTAACTCCAGATCATGTGCAGGGTAGTTCTTTTCATGCACCTCCAGCTGTCTTGAGGCATAAGCAATAACCTGTCCTTCCTGCATCAATATAGCACCCATTCCAGACCGTGAGGCATCACAATACACAACAAAATCTTTACCTTCCATGGGTAACACCAGAATAGGTGTTGTGGCTAGCAGAGTCTTGAGTTTCTGAAAGCTCGCTTCACATTCCTCTGACCATTGGAAGGGCACCATCCTTTTGTGTCAACCTGGTCAATGCCGAAGCGATGAAGGAAAATCCCTTCACGAACCGACGGTAGTAACTGTCCATCCCCATAAAACTCTGAATTTCTGACACATTAGTTGGCCTTGCCCAGTTCCTGACCGCCTCCACCTTTTGTGGATCAACTCGGATTCCCTCCTTGGAAACCACATGCCCCAAAAAGGACACTGATTCCAACCAAAACTCGCACTTGGTGAATTNCCGCCTCCACCTTTTGTGGATCAACTCGGATTCCCTCCTTGGAAACCACATGCCCCAAAAAGGACACTGATTCCAACCAAAACTCGCACTTGGTGAATTTTGCATACAATTGCTTCTCCATCAGCAATCCCAGCATAATCCTTAAATGATTTTCGTGCTCCTTCTTGGTCGTAGAATAAATCAAGATATCATCAATAAACAAAATAACAAAGGAATCCATGTAGGATTTGAAAATACCATTTATCAGGCTCATGAATGCGGCTAGAGCATTAGTGAGTACGAAAGACATGACCAAAAACTCATAATGCCCATACCTAGTCTGAAAGCCTGTCTTGGGAATTTCTTCAGCCTAAATTTTCAACTGGTGATAACTTGACCTCAAATCAATCTCTGAAAATACAGCCGCTCCCTATAACTGATCAAACATATCATCAATTCGAGGAAGAGGGTACTTATTCCAAATAGATATATAATTCAACTGGGGGTAGTCAATGCACATCCGCATACTATCATCCTTCTTCTTTACAAACAGAACCGGGGCACCCCACGACGATACGCTTAGTCTAATGAATCCTTTACTGAGCAACTCCTACAATTGTTCCTTGAGTTCTCTCAATTCAGAAGGTGCCATTCGATATGGAGGTGTAGAAATTGGTTGGATTCCTGGTTCCAAGTCTATACAAAAATCCATATCACGGTCAGGCGGCATGTGGGACAAATTTGCAGGGAACGCCTCTAAGAATTCAAAAATAACCGGGACTGACTTTATGGAAGGACCCCCTGAACTAGTGTCGCAAACATATACTAGATACGCTGAACAACCCCTCTCTATCAACTTGCAGGCACGAATATAAGAAATAAATTTCATAGGAGCAGGGCTACAATTCCCCTTCAACTCCAACCTAGATGACCCTGGACCCAATATACAGACGATCTTAGCATAGCTATCTAGAATGGCATGGTAAAGGGACAACCAACTCATTCCCAAAATTATATCAAAATCAACCATATCTAGGATCACTAAGTCCGCCAGAGTGTCAAATCCCATGAATTCAACAATGCAATCACAAACAACCTTATCTACTAACATAAACCCCAACAGGAGTAGACACACGGATAGGAGTATTAAGCACATCATACACAAGGTCACGACCCAAAGAAAAATAAGTAGAAGCATAAGAGAATGGAGCCCGGGTCAAACAACGCAATAGCCATTCTATTGGCCACGAAGATCATACCTGTGATAACGGTGTTCGAAGCTTCTGGTTTGGTCTACCAGGAAAGGCATAGAAATAAGCCTGGTTACCAGCTTGAGAACCGCGCCAATTGGGTTTTGCCACCCCTCTAACTGCTTGGGTACCACCCCTACCTACCCGAGCACGTCCCCTACCCTATTGAACACCACCTCTAACGGCTAGCTGACCACCTCGTCCCACTTGTGGACGATCTACACCAAATGCACTACTTCCCCTCCTAGTTGGGGCCGGAGCTCGAGGAGCTAGGTGAAGAATAATCTGTTCGCCCTGTCCAAACTAGGGCACCATCTAAGGATGTGGCCATACTCACCACACTCATGACAGAACTTCTCAATAACTGGTCTCTAAGCTCGAACAGAAGAACTATGACGAGCCCCAAAATCAGAATGAACCATCTGAGTACCCCCAACTGCACCTAATAGTCACAGAGCTGTCCTCGGTGGACCTTTGACAGACATCTGCATGGCAGACTAAATAGGGCTCCTAGATAAACCCTGTGGTGCTGGAGCCTTCACATAAGAACTACTAAAAGAACCAACTCTCCGAGCCTTCTTCTTAGCATTTCTTGCATAATCCTCCTTCCTCACCCCTTCAACCGACTTCACGTACTCTACCACCTCTTGAAAAGTCTTACCCGAAGAGACCATTTGCAAAGCTAGTACCTGGAGACCTACATTCGGCCTTTAACAAACTGCCTGATCCTCTCCTCCTCGGTTGGCAGTAAAGGTAGAACATATTTGGACAAGGAGTGAAATCGAGCCTCATATGCAACAACTGATAAGCTCCCCTACTCAATGGTGGTGAACTCATCCCCTCTCCTATCCCTTAGAGTGTGGGGAACATATTTCTCTAGGAATGTGGATTGGAATTGGGTCCATATCAATGGGGGTGAACCTACTGGTCTGCACTCCATGAAAGACCTCCACCAGAGCTTTGCATCACCCATCAGTTGGAAAGGTGACGAACCCAACACTGTATTTTTCCTCTACGCCCATCTTATGGAGCCTTTCATGACAATCTATGATGAATTCATAGGAGTCCTCTACCTTTTTATCATAGAAGATGAGAGGCGTCATATTGGTGAACTTCCAAAATAAGTCGTTCCCTTCTCTTGTCATCACTGGTCTTGCCACCGGCCTCGGAAATATCAAAGCCTCCGATATATCATCGATTCACGGGGCCACAACAGCTGCATGTGAATTCCTGACTGCTGTCTCACCGGAGTTGCTGGCACTGCCCCAGTGCCCACAAGGTCGCTTAGAAGGTTGAGGACCTGAGCTAAGATCTCTGAGGATGCTGGCGCGGCAGGAGCTTCTCCCTGCGTCGGGACCTCGACCTCAACTGCCACTCTCTCTCGCATTGCTTGTGGCACGGGATATGCAGAACTCTCCTTGAATGGAGCAGGAGCACGAGTCCCTCTTCTAGCCTCAGCGGGCCTCTGTCCACGACCTCTGTCCCTTCCTCTACTGCGAACTGGGGCCGCCACGTCTGGCTCAGGTGCTGCCTTTCTGTTACCATTTGCGGGTGTTATCACCATCTGAGAAGGAAAGAAGAAAAGTTGTTAGATACCAATTTGGATCACCAAATACAAATTGGAATCTAGTATCGCATGAAAGGAGAGAAGGAAGGATTTTTCCTAAAGTCCTGCAGTCTCTCGAAAATAAGTTACGGACATCTCCGTATCGATCTGCGAGACTTTACTAGATCCATCTTAGTGCAATGAGATCAATGAACCTAGAACTTTGATACCAACTTTGTCACAACCCAATCGGCCGTGATTGGCACCCACACTAACCCTCCGGTTGGCGAACCAACGAATCCCGATACTACCCCTAAAATGAGACATGCAAAAAGGTAAACGCATCCTTTAATTATTGAAACAACTTCACATCAAGAATCAATCGCATAACCAACATTACAAAGAAAACAAATACCCAGACCTGAAAGTCATTGCACAAGACGTCTATTTTCACAATTAAGGAACTAAAACTAAAAATGAAATAAAGTGTTCGAATCTCCAAAAGAAATACATCAACAATGAATGAGTGATCTGCGTCCTCATTTGCTCACTTTCTCAATCCACAAAAGCTGTTGGTTTACAAGTGAGGGAACGAAGAACTACCGGGCTCGAACTCTGCACTCAGAAAAAAATGCAGGGGTAGGGTCAGTACATGACACAGTAATGGTAGGCATCATCAGCCGACCTTACATAATAACAGATAATTACAGCAATAGAGATATAAAAAGGATCCTCGCTTTATACAGAAATATAAGTAATTTTATGAACACTAGCTCTACTCAGGAATCGGCTGGCCTGCTCATAGGATTAGGACTCTCGCTGCGGCGGGCACTTATCCGCTACAACGGTCTCGCCGCAGCAGAAATGGTTCTGCTTTAGTGACACTGTGTAGGCAGTAGCTCGGCGTGCTTCCCACTTCTCAATTCATCCATCCCACAGTTCATTAGATCAACAATTAACATTTCACATACTCCATAAATCCATCAAACCACCATAATAAAACAACAATCACAATAGCTATAAAGAGCTACAAATCCTCAATTACTCATAGTGACAACTACTCAACAACCACATAGGGTAACGAAGTTTCACTTAGCATTAACACCATGTTCATTGTTATCAAGTTGCATCAAATCCATGATAATTTTTCACATTCTCGTAGCACGTTTCACATCCACCTCATGAACATAAATGAAATCACAAACAATATGCAAATGACACAACTAAGGGTAACATGACGGGCACACGTCTGCGCCATCTTCCCTTAACACTCAACCATACAAATCATGTACACACATATCAGAGGGTCTTATTTGATCCCATCCAGTCATGACCTGTAGGGACTCTAGAAATCTATGTATTGTGCCAGTGTGGCACCCGCTCCCACTCATAAGCTTGTTCGGATGCTCCCTTCGGATACGAGCCACTCAAATATTGTTATTCGCTCGCCCGGATGCTCCCTTCGGGCTTGAGCCTCTCATTTTAGGATGTTAAATATTTTCATTCATCATTCTCATAAAATGCACGTCAAGTGCATCATTGCATTATGCAGAAAGTTACAATCCACTTCTCAAATAAGCCATCATCAATTAACAATTCTTGCATTAATGAAGTATGATCACTTTACTAACCATTCATCACAGATAATTACATTAACTTATATACACAATCTTCTAAAAAAGTCATTACAATTCAATATCACATCTTAGTCACATTCTTAAAATAAATTATCAACAATAGACTCACATATCACGTAAATGTATGAAGACCAATCGTATATCAATTGCACAATATACATGTCATTATATAGGTCTATCCTTATAAACCGTAACCTACCTCGATTTGAAAGATAACAATTCAACTACTCCGCGGGAGCCTTGCCTTTCCTCAAAGCTTCAGCATGCGTGAAATCTACAACACAAGAGTAATTCATTGATTACCTTTGAATTTAGAGTCTAACAAATCCATAACGACGCTTGTATTGTTCTCCCACAACCCCATTTTCACGGTTTAGGCTGCTCCCATTTTGCTCGCCGCTACTACGGGAATCTCTTTTGCTTTCTTTTCCTCTGGATACTAATATGTTTCAGTTCGCCGGGTTGTCTCTTGCCTGCCCATGGATTCAGCAGCAGATCGAAAGGTTTCCCTATTCGGGAATCTCCGGATCTATGCTTATTTTCAACTCCTCCCCTTCAGGGTGTTTTTCGAAAGTAAAACCCCAATTCTACTCGGTTCTAATCCAATTTCCCGAGAAACCGTTGTTTCCAACACGTGATTCTAGGGGAGTGATCAAAATTTATCAGCACCAACCCAACTCATCCCCTAATCACCCTACAGTTCAGCCCTAATGAACAACCTAGGGTTCTTCCTTTATAAAATTCGCACCATTAGAGGTCTACAAATCTTCAAGGATCAAAACTACTCACTTTAGAGATAGAGAATCGAAAATCTTACTTTGGCTGAAGAGGTTACTGCTCTGGAGAGTTTTTATGTCCTTTAGACCTCATGATCGTGTTTTTAGAAATAGTAGGGTGAAAACCCCGTAATTTTCACTTAAATCCACTTTTTGATTCTCGTTGTCTGCTACAGTGGTTACCTTCTCGCTGCAGCGGACTCGCTACAACGGCCATAGGGTCGCTGCAGCGGTCCAAACAGTTACTCCCCAATTTTCACCATGGCGGGACTTCAACCGCTACCATGGTCTCACTGCAGTAGAATCCCGCCGTTGCAGTAGTTCCTCGGACCAGTAGCTACTCAAAATGTACAGTTCTATACTTAGTTTATTTCACCACCTCCCTATCTCCTCGTTAACCAGTTTTCGGTGTTCTATTCTCTTAACCATCCCGTAACGACGTCCGGATCGTTATAAAAGACATTCATAATTATGATAAACTGTTGTGTTTTTGCATATCCTAAATTTTACCTATTTAATAATTCAAATAATTATTTTTTATTTAGTCCAATAGTTAGATTAAAAAAACAATAAAATATCGATCTTTATTTCATTGATTAGAGAATTAAATGCAGAGTTAGATCAATTACTAATAAAATGCGAAAAAGGGTTAAAAATGCCCTTTAACATATTACAAATGGTTCAAAAATGTCTTATCTTCACCTATTGGATCAAATTTGTCCTTTCTTCCATCTATTTGGATAAAAAATTCCCTTCTTTCCACATATTTGGATCAAAAGTGCCCTTAACATTAAATTTAAGTATAAAATTATTTATCCTTTTAACAAAAATTAATGTGGAATATATAACTCTGACTTTGATTAATATATTATTGAAAATAACCAAGAAAATATAAATTAGTGGGATGGTAAAATTAATTAAATTAATTAATAGGTCGCCTCAAACTCCAAAAATGATCATTTTATTTCTTCACAGGAGACACATCAAATTAAAGTTAATTAAGGGAAGATTAACAGAAAATACAAACAATTAGTTATAGTACTAAATAAATAAAAGATGGAAGAAATTAATATATAATAGGTAGCATTGAGTTCCCAAGGACGAGAAGAAGAAAAATCAAGATGAGGAATATTTGAAGGGCAAATTTGCAGCTATTTTACTTCTCAGATAATACAAAACAAGCTCTTCAGCCGTTGGATCAAAACTAAATCCTGGAGGAAGATCACCAACCCTTTGATCCTCCATCATCATATATCACCACTACAAAAATTTGTATGTATATTAGCTGCTGCTTCTTCTTCTTCTAAAATTACTCCTTTCTTTTAACAGTAGACTTTAATTAAAAAAATTATATATTCCACTTTAATTTTAAAAAAAATAATTTTAGATTTAAATTTAATGTTAAGAACATCTTTGATCCAAATAGGTGGAAGGAAGAGCATTTTTATCCAAATAGGTTGAAGGAAGGACATTTTTTATCCAAATAGGTGGAAGAAAGGGCAAATTTGATCCCATAGATGGAGGAAGGACATTTTTCAACCATTTCTAATATGTTAAGGGCATTTTTGATCATTTTTCAAATAAAATGTATACAAAAGCTCAAAAGACGCCACTCGGAGAAAAAAATACATATCTTCGACCTCAATATTGAAAAACATTAAAAATAATATTTAT
>JACEIK010006507.1:39902-76247 GCA_018107945.1 Datura stramonium
ATTCATATTTACATGTGTGTGTCTATATATATATATATATATTGATTTATTTATTTTCCTTTTATCTTCTCCTTAATTTACTATCGCCTGATCAAGTGATCGGACAACCTAAATGTTGCCACATCCCTCCTTTTTTTTCTCGAGACCCTTCCTATCCTTTTTCAGACCCCTATTCCCTCACTGTCTCTCTCCTCCCTTCCCCTAACCCCTCACGATTGCAAATACATTCTCCCTCACCCAACGTCATTTTCAAAATTTCTCAAGAATACCATACTCTTTCTAATGCAAGTAGAGAAGATGATGAACGAGACTTGAAGTTAGAGATTCTGGAAGAGAATGAAGTTAGTTAGCATTTCTAGAAGTTAGTTAGTTAGTTAGCATTTCCGAAAATTAGTTAGTTCTATTACTATTAGTTAGTGGAAAGAGTAGGCACAAACAAAATTGTAACAAAATTATACTGATCCTGTGATATGATAAATAAGCTCCAGGGCCTTGTATTACACATTCGTTAAATAAAAAATTATAATTCTCTCTCTATATATTCTTCTTCTATCTTCTTCACTAGATCTTCATCTTCTTAGTTACTACATATCGGAGTAATCCCTGATCAGTAATTCCCCTTCTTCGAGCTTGGTCCTAGAAATTCACAGCCATTGTTACAATCTGTGGATCAATTAGCATCAGAGCCTACTATCTTTGGCCATTTGATGATAACTAGAAGCAAAAGTCACGACATTCATAGAGAAGAAATGGAGAATAATATGACCCAAATTCAAGAGCAGTTGCAGAAATTGATGGAAGGAATGATTAGTATGAATGACAGAAATTCATAGACAGATAAGGAACTTGGTGAAATCAAAGAAGCCATGAATCGTATGGGGCTCAAGGGAAAGGAGAAGGAAGTGGTCAGAGCTGAATCCTCAACTGAAAGAGCTTGTTATATGGAATTTCAATATGAAGGCAGACCTTGGGAAAATTCCAACAATGGTAAATTCTTCACTTGTTATTCTAGGTTAGAATTTCCTAGATTTTTTGGCAAAGATTTAAGAACTTGATTGTATAAGGTGGATCAATAGTCTCCAATTGATGAAGTTCCATTTGATCAGAGGGTAAAGATGGCTTCTATACATTTAGAAGGAGAAGCCATTGCTTGGCACATATCCTTCATGAAATCCAGAAATTCTACTATGGATCTTAGTTGGACTGAGTATATAGAGACCTTAAATGAAAGGTTTGGGGAAGGTTTTGAAGATCTCATGGATAATTTTGTCTCAGACTGGTAGTGTTAAGGAGTATCAAGTTGAATTTGATAGGTTGGTAATTGCTATAAATTTATGTCACAACCCGATCATGGACCCTGAATCGAAGTATGGGACCTAGAGCCATAAAGGACTCCAAGCTAACTCATGGCACATACATAGCATGATTAAGAGCATATCTAAGAAGAAGATAAACATATGACATAACATGAGTAAAAGACTGAATATCATGAAGACATAAGCGTAGACCACAAGTCAACAATGCTGAACCATTAATACATAGCAGTCTAAAAAGCCTCTAAATATACGATGAGCTGATGGGACAACACCCCCAACTAGCCCACTAAGTCTGAAACTGAAAGTCATAAAAAAGGGAACCTAACAAGGCTAATGTCCTCGGATGATAAGGACTCACCAAGGCTGATACTGGACTAGATTGGAGCGGGAACGGTACTAACATCGGGGTTGAGTCTGGTCACCCAAACCTATGTCATGATAAAATATAGCATAGAAGTATGCGGTCAGTACTTAAAATATACTGAATAGATAGGTTAAGTAAAAACATGATTGTAAAACCATAAAATAAGATCATGAGTATAGGATAAATAGGACATAAGAATAGGGTACATGCTAAAATCAGGAACGTGCAATAGTCATAAACATGAGTTATTCACCATAAGCTGAAACATAAAAACCCAAGGTTTTGAAAGTAAAATCACATAGTTCAACATGTTAGAAATAGTAAGTGAAAACTCATAAACTGCTCAATAGGTCAAATACACTATAAAACATGATATCATAAGTCGGGGACATGAATAACTTAAAGTATGAGGAATAATGGGAGACTCATCATAACCAACACCATCATGATCGGGCTTACATGATTTCCAAGTATCTTGCTCAAGTGGGAAGAACGGTTCTAAGCCTTTCCAGGCAAAGAACGATAAGGAGTGATATCACTCGTGAAACTCCATCGCCCATCCCTTAGCTTACATTACAACCCATTAAGTCCTANGTTTTCAAACTTCATCAATTTTTAATCCAACAAACTACATATATATATAGACACACACACACACACACCTACTGTGGAACGTAATTATAAGACCTAGATTCCCAGAACCCCCAGCCTACTTGGTGCTAGACACTACTCTCAAAACATACACATGACTCATAATCATCATTATGAAACATACTTGATCTTGCATGGCCGGTCTAAATCATGAAATCATAATCATACTTTACATACGTGAAATAGCCATGAAAAATAACGCCAATAAGTTGGCCATGATACATAAACTTGAGTTTTATGAAAATCATCCATACTTGAATAAATAGTCATAACTTGAATTTATGAATTCATAAGCTTAAAATCATACATCATTGGGTGAAATCATTATAAACTTGAAAAATATATTCATGAGAGATTGTAGTAGAAAACATGTAGTCATGATCATAAATCATGAATTGAATCATAAGAGATTTCATGAAAATTGTGTCTAATTCTAGAATTTCAATAAATCATGCTTGGAGACATGAAATCATGAGATAGAGATGAAATTGGGCATAAGGGTGGAAGAATTTCCTCTATTCATGACCCTACATACTTGGTATTGAAGAATCTTTAACTTAATTGGAGATCCAAAGGGAAGTTGATGTCCCCAAAGAGCATGCAAGCGCATGTGATCGTCAAGTAATTAGGATAGTGAAGTCCCCATTATCGATCCCTCAGAGACTTTTAAGATTAATCATTTAAGGTTAACACTTTATTTCACTATTCAAAAAGCACATATAACATTGAGGAATTGTTTTGAGATTTAAACTACTAAACTTGAAAAGTAAAATTAACTAATGAACCTAAATTGTTACAGACAAGTTTGTACTTTAAATGATGATGAAAATCTAGAGAAATGACACTTTCACTTCAGGTTGAGTTTTCAAGACTTGATTAACTAGATTGATTCTTCCTAAGGTTGCTAGTTTCTAGTTGCAATTCCATTTCTTGCCACTCTACTGAGCATCCAATAACTATCTCATGAACTCTAACACATGTATCCCTTGGTCACAGGAGAAACATGAAATGACAATTGTGGCTACTTGTGTATCATCTAAACAAGGTTGAAGCGTATATTCATATCCTCATAAATAACTTCTATCCTTCGACCAATGGGCCAAAGAGTATTTGAATACTTGTTTTATATTTACTTTTAACCCTTTTAGTTCTCTCTCCCGAGTTCAACCAAAAGCCAATAGATTTATTTGAAAGATGATCAGTCTAAAGAATAAACAATTAAGATAAGTAAATATAAACAACCTTTAATGAAGAATTAATACTAGAAATAATCAATCCATCAAGCTTCAACCATATGCTATGGCCAAAACCCTAAAATAGGAATTTAGCTGCCCATGTTCAAGCGGAAAAAAAGACATCATCATTCGAAGCATAAAATGATAGAGAAAAGAAGAAAGCTAAGTATGAACTTTTCTCTCCTCCAAAGCTATGTTACAACCTTAATACAATCAAACAAAATAATGTTTGATAGCTAAAAAATGACCTAGATGCTGTATTTAGAAGTGAGGCCTCAAATGATGCTTTTTCCCTCAAGTAATTGGCTTTAAAAATCAGCAAAGTCCGTCCAAGAAGGGGCCTGGCATGCCGCGCCACCTAGTGAACCAGGTTGGGCTTTATTTTCTTCTGAAGTTTAGGTTTGAAGCCCACGCCATCCAATACACCAACGAGTTAGTCAAATTTCTGAGCATCCGGACACCTCTAGCGCACCACGCCATCCAAAAGCACTAGAGTGTTAGAAAAATTTCATAAGTTTGGATGCTTCTGGCACGCCAGGCCATCCATCTCGCCAAGGTTTTGATTAAATTTTCCTCTGAATTTCGAGACCTGACACGTTGCACCACCCATAGAACCAACTTCTGTGCAAATTTCTTTGAAGTTTAGGAGTTGGCGCGCCACACCAACCATAGCACAGGCCAACTTTTGCGAACTCTTCTTTCTTCACACCTTGGGTCATTTTTGAGTCTTTTTCCTTGGTTTCCTTCTCAAAATATCTAAAAATATTTGTTAGCTCACAAAACATACATAAACATAGATTTATGCATTTCATAAGGATTATGAACTCAAAACTAGGTAAAAGATGGGCCAAATCATGGAAAATGGAAGTAAGAATATGCCCAATATCACCACCTCACACTTAAACCGTTGTTCATCCTCAGACAATCCTCAACTATATGCGTAAACTCATCTTTTACCACCACTTGTCATCTCTATCAATTCTCACTCAACCAACTAGCATAAAACATATGATTAAGTAGTTCATCGATATATAAAAATTCACATCAAGCACATATATATTTCTCACATTCAAGACTGCACAACTTCTATAACCAACTCATCTTTTCAAAACAGGGCCAACATGATTAAATATGAACTGTGCCACATATAGCACAACAATTTAGATATCTTGTTCCCCTCACTTTTAGTGATGTTCCTCTCTCAAATTATCAATGAAAAACATGGAACATAATAAGAAAGGCACACTCTCGCTCACAAATAATGTATTATACATATGCAACATACCATAAGCTTTTCCTTCATGTACACTTAGACTACTTAATTGTTTCAAGAGATTAAGATCACAAGGACTTTTCTTGGTTGTAAGATTAGCTAAGAGACGGGTAGGAATGATTTTTCTTTGATAATGACTACCATCCTAAGCACTTTAAAACATTTTTCAATTTTCATGTCTACCACTTTCTCCTTTACTGCTCACCCTTCACTCTACTCACCCTTTTCTTTTCTTTTCATGCTCCTTTATTCACTATTTGATTGCTAGTTTCTGCTTGTAAGCTCAACAAAAATAATCAACTATTAAAATCTTTTATGAATATTTTATCATCAAGTAAATGACATGTTGTGGGAATCCCTCTTCTCTTTCCTCTTCTTATCATCCACACATTTTTATTTCGTTAATTTACCTTAACTTTTTCTACCTCGGTGGACCTTCAATTTCAAGTCTCAAAGTGTGCAAGACTAAATTTTTGAATCAACAATTCTGGAGGTCGCACAAAAAAGGGGAATAGGCTACTTTTGTGGCTAAAGATAAGAATAAGGCTTATGGCTCAAGGGGGTTAATTATGGATAATGTTCAGGAAGGTAAAATAAACATGGGAAAATAGGCTTTTTCAAAAAAACACCTTGATCATCTCTTAACTCCCTCACAACTAGCTAGTATACATACACTAAGGCAAGTTCTAGATGCCACACTAGGTACAGAACACAACAATTAAGCTCATCTCACATGGTATCAAGAATATAGTTGGTTTCCTATAGCTACACACTCACATAATCCAATTGAATGACATTTTTCATTATTAAGCCCTAAGAGTGTCTTGAGTCGAGTTAAAGAACTATGTGTGTATTTCATGGAATTCTTACTTATGCATTCACGATGACCACTTTAGTGACTCTAGCATAGTCGCTAAGTAGAATGTCAAAGAGCACACAAGTGGATGATATATGACTCAATCCTAAAAATAAAACACAACGTGTCTAATTTTCTCTTAAGACAGTTGTCATCCATCCATCACTGGGAAGGATCACTACTCTATGACTAAAACAACTCCTAAAAATGAAAAAAATTACATGGTTCAAAAGTCTCCCACTTTGGAAAAGAATTGAGGCCATAAGAAAAATCGAAGGATAGCTGAGATATGCCATTTTCAAAAATTTTTAAACAAAAACTTGATGGCATACTCACCCTTAACCTCAAAATTTTGGAAGATATCTCCTCACCCCACACTTAAAGTCATGCTCTGTCCTCAGAGCATTTATAAAATATAAAAATCATACAAGGGTGAGAAATACTTCCTGAGGCCCTCTAAGGCATACCTAGCAACATGCTTTTTTGGTTCACGGGTCACATGACCCCACACTTAAGCTCGAGACGTGATCCGTAGCTTTGATTTCGGGTACTAAGACTTCCCCCTTCCCGCACACAAAACAAAGCAAAAGTGACACTATATAGACTATCTAATTACAAATTGGGTTGCCTCCCAACAGGTGCCTGATTTAACATCGCGACACGATGCAAGACTACTTAATCCTTTAATTGAGTGAGATGATTAGGATCACCTATTAAACTTCCACGAATCACATACTACTCAACTAACCCTTCAGGCTCTACTGTTGGTATCACTGTGAAGTCCTCATAATGAGGTGGCAACCTGGACGCTCTAAACACATTAAAGACTGCCTCCTGACCATCTACAGTCATCGACATCTTGCTTGACTTCACCTTTATAACAACATTAGTGGTGGCTAAGAATCCTCTCTCCAAAACGAAGGGAACTGTTGTATCTGCTTCATAATCCAAGATTATAAAGTCCACTGATAAGATGAAAGGTCCCATCTTGATCAAGACATCCTCTATAATTCCATCTGTATAGGCAAAAGACCGTTCGAAAAGATGCAATGTCACTATGGTAGGACGTGGTTCACATAAACCTAATATTTTGATCAAGAATGCAGGCATCAAATTAGTGCTTGCACCCAAGTCACACAGTTCTAAACCAACTTCTCTATTCCCCATAACCACTAGAATGGTGAAACTCCTGGGTTTTTTTTTAGCTTCTTTGGACTTTTGTTCTGCACTCGAGAACTGCACTCTTCCGTGAGAGCCACAGTCTCAAACTCCATAGGCCTCTTTTTATTTTCCACAATATCCTTTAGATACTTGGCATATTTCAAAACTTCTTGTAAAATCTCCACCAACAATAAGTTAACATGTACCTTCTTAAAAACATCAAGAAATTTCTAGCAAGCTGTGTCCTCCTTTTGCTTCTTAAACCTTTGTGGAAATGGAGGCGATGGTCTAGCTTCTACCGATTTCGGCTTTGAGTGCTTGAATCACCAACCTCTTGTCTGGATGTCACAAATTTCTCTACATCATGTTTTTTTTATCTCTAGGGATCACCTCACCCAACTCTTTACTACTGCGCAAAGAAATTGCGCTCACATTTTCCTTGGGGTTCTTCTCCGTGTTACTCAGAAGTTCCCCTTGCGGTCCGTTAGTCTGCTGAATGACCAATTGCCCTATATATATCTTTAGCTCATGGATGGACTTATGTATCTCATTAACCACTTGAGTCTACTGAACCATCCACTGCTTCATTGTCTCTTCAAGAGAACTGCCTGGCTGCTAACTTTGAGGTCTTGGATAGTTATTCTAGGGTCTTTGGAAATTCTGATTCCATCTCTATAACGGATTTGCTGCATTCCTATACCCCTGGTTTTAATTGTCACCTGCAAAACCTCCACCACGACTTTGTTGTCCTACAGAATAAACAAACTCTGGGTTTAGTGGACAGCCTGAATAAGCATGGCCTTCTCCACACACCTCATATGATGGTGGTAGAGTCTGGCCTAGTGGACCTGCTGAACATGACTTCCTGCAGGTGTGTTTACAAGCTTGTTGATCACATTCACCAGCTGACTGATATCTAGTCAGACTGCTGCAACACCATTTACCTTGAGCTTTTCTGGCACCTTGGCTCTATGAACCCTCTACCTAAGTCCTGATAGTCTTGACTCCCTGCTGACATGAAGTTCAAAAGAGCCTCTATTTCATCATAGCTCTTAGACAAAAATTTTCCCTGTGCAATAGCATCAAGAAAGATCTTTGACTCTGGTTTCAGCCCCTCTATAAAATTATGCCCGATAATCTCCTTCGGCTGCATGTGGTGCAGGCAATCTCCCAAGTAGCCCCTGTATTGTTCCCAAGCCTGAAATAAGGTCTCACCATCTTTCTGTACAAAACTGGAGATCTTCCCTCTCAACTCTTTTGTCCTTCTTGAAGAGAAGAACCTGCTAATGAATTTGTTAGAAAGAGCCTCCCAAGTGGTTATAAAACCTACTAGCTCATTCTGAAGCCACTCTTTGGCTTCACCAATCAATGAGAATGGAAACAACGTGAGCTTAACATACTCATTTGACATGTTCTATTAGTGAAAGTTCTCACTCAGCTCCACGAACGTCATCAGATGTCTGTGAGGATCCTCGTATGGTTTGCCCTAATATTTCCAAGTATTTTAGACCAACCACACGGTCCCTTCCTTCAGTTTGAAGGTTTTAGTGATGGCAGGCTTGATTATCTCTTTAGAAGAATTCTCCAAGTTCAACCTTGCAAAGTTAAGCATTAGAACCCTCTCTTGGTTGTTGCCCTAGGCTTGCTCGTTATTCTCCATAGCTATCATGCGAAAGGTTCTCTTAATTTCTGGATAAAAGAATCCAAAGGTGGTCCTTGACTTCTTGTACTTGGCATACACTAAGCACACAACACCTGTAAACTTCAACAACCAACAAACAAAATGTAAAATACAGAATAGAAAAATAAAATTCTAACCTAAAAATGATTAATCAATCTTCAAGTCCCCTGCAACGACGCCAAAAACTTGATGTCGTCGAAGCGCACGTAGTTGTCAAGTAATATAGGATAGTGAAGTCCCGATTATCGATCCCTCAGAGACTTTTAAGATTAATCAGTTAAGGTTAACACTTTATTTTACTATTTAGAAAAACACAAAAAAATTGGGGAATGGTTTGGAGATTTAAACTACTAAACATGTCCTGAAGGCTGTCTTCGGAATGTCACTCCCTCTAACTCTGAGCTAATGATATCCAGATCTGAGTTATATCTTTGAGAAGCACTTAGCACCCTGAAGTTGGTCAAACAAGTCATCAATTCTGGGAAGGGGATACTTGATCTTGGTTGTGTCCTTGTTCAACTGCCGATAATCAATGCACATTCTAAGAGAACCATCCTTCTTCTGAATAAAGAGAATTGGAGCACCCCATAGGGATTTACTAGGTCCGATGAAACCCTTATCTAGAAGATCTTTCAACTGCTATTTCAACTCCTTAAGATCATTTGGAGCCATTCTATAAGGAGGAATGGATATAGGCTATGTGTCAAGAGGAACATCGATACCAAAGTCTATCTCTCACGCACTCAGGACTCCTGGTAGATCATCGAAAAATACCTCCGGATACTCACATTATCGGAATTAATTGAAGAGTCGGGGTCTCAGATGTACATCCTTAACCCAAACTAAATGGTACACACAACCGTTGGAAATCATCTTCTGGGCCTTAAGGTAGGAAACAAAGCGACCTACAGGCACCAGTGGACTACCCTTCCACTCTAGTACTAGCTCACCTGGAAATCAAAACTCTACCATACGGGTTCTATAATTTCTTGAGGCATAACATGCATGCAACCAATCCATACCAAAGAAAACATCAAAATCAGTCATATCTAACTCTGCTAGATTGGCTGAGGTGACTTTCTGAAGGACTGTGATAGGGCAATTTCTGTATACCTATTGAGTTATAACTGAGTCACCGATTGGAGTAGAGATTGAGAAGGGTTCTAATAGGGTCTCTGGACTTACTCCAAAACTAATAGCAACATAGGGAGTCACAAAATATAAGTTAGCCTCTGGATCTAACAATGCATATACATCAAGATAAAATACTCATAACATACTAGTGACCATATCTGGAGAGACCTCTTGCTCCAGTGAGATGAGAGGACATAAAATCTATTATGATGCTGACCACCACCCGCACTAGTGGATGCATCCTGCTATGATGAACGTGCTTGGAGTTGCTGAACTGGTGGTTGTGTCACTGTCTCAACCATGGCCCTGCCTAGTTGAAGGGCAGTCTCTAACCATGTGTCCGGGCTTCCCACATCCGAAACATGCACCTGAACCCACTAGGCACTCTTCGGTGTGCCTCCTATCGCACCTGCTGCAAAATGGAATGCTGGGTTCCAATAACATGCTCCCTTGACCTTGAGAGCCTGACGCTCTACCCTACTAATCATGCCTAGATCTGGATCCGACACTGGAAGATAATGGTGTTGGGGTTGACGATCTCTAATGGAATTAGTGGCCATGTGCTCCACCAGATCCTCATTGAAACTGTCCGAAACCCCCTGTCCTGGCCCTCTTGGCCTCTCTCTCCTTCTTCCTCATCTGATCTGCCTCTATCTGCCAGGCATATATGACCAATCGTGTTATATCCAGGTCACCGTTTAGCATGGTCCTACACTCCTTAACTAGTGAGTCTGATATTCCATTCACATACTGGCTCATGCGAGCCCCCTGATCTGTAACCATCTTCGGTGCACACTTGGATAATCGGGTAAACTCCAGGGCATACTCATGGATAGTCTTGTGGTACTGCTTCAAGTTGACAAACTCCGTCACCTTCGCCTCCCTTAACTCTCTAGGGAAGAGAACGCATTCACAAACTCGTCCCAACTCACGGGAACTGCTCTCACTGCTCTACCATCCTTGCATTGACAGTACCAAATGTAAGCAACCCCCTTCAGCTGATAGAAGGCTAAATCTGCGCTCTCCTTACCCCTCACCCCTATAATTTTGATGATCTTCTACACCTCCTCAATGAACTCATAAGGGTCCTCATCTACCTTCGATCCCAGACACTCCGACGGATTCATCCGGAGGAAGTCTTGAACTCTTGCTGCCACTACGCCATTCTAAGGATCATGAGCCACCGCTTGCTGATTGACTTGAGCAATCATAGCCTGTGCCAACATCTGAAATGCCACTCTAAACTCAGCATGAGTGACCTGCTCGGGCACAGGATCTGTTGGCGCTGGCGGGGCTTGCTGATGCCCGTCTCCATTGCCATTGTCGTGGCCATTCCCATTTCCATTCCTTCTTCCATTTACTCGGTGTGGAGGCATATTTCTGCAATCACGTATAGCACGAGTTAGAAGGATAAATAGATACTTCATCGCACGACATAGATCATGAAAGAAGGAAAATTTCCTAAAATGTCTTGTAGCCTCTTCCGCATAAGTGTGGGGCACTTCACACTCATGGAAAAGACTACTCAATGTGACTTTTAGACACCCTAGGACACTCTAAACCTTTTCTCTAATACCAAGTTTGACATGACCCAAGCTGAGACCTCAAATTGAGACACGGGACTTAGAACCACGAATGGCTCCATGTTGACCCATGGCTTGAACATAATAACTCTGATAAATGAAGCATGAATAAGTGGAAGTCTGAATACACATCGATCATAACAAAGTCAACACTAACAAAGCTAAATTTCTACATATTGTCTTATAAGCCTCTAACATGTATGAGGAGCTGATGAGACAACACTCCAACTAGCTCACTAAAGTATGAAACTGAAAATTGCATGACTCAATGCTAACTGAGGGTCCTCGAAGGATGAGGGCTCACCAATGATGAAGTACTGAACTAGGCTGCAGAAACTGGGCTAACAACAGAACAGAGTCTAATCGTCTGAACCTATATCATGAAACGATACATCATACAGTATGCGGTCAGTACTTGGAATGTACTGAGTATGCAAGGTAAGTAGAACATGCGGAGTAAGTATAAACTGAAATCATGCATACAAATATAAATCATAAGATGATAAGAGTAGGGACTGCATGCTGCATTCTGAATCTGAATCATGTATAATCATAAGTTGAATATTATTTCTAAATAGAATGATCAAAAGAAAAAAAATAAAATCATATGGCTTGCCATTGCTGAAATCATAGGTAAAAGATTATAAAGTAATCATTGGGTCAAACCTTCTATAAAACATAATATCATAAGTTATGAGTATGCATAACTGAAATCATGAGGAACAATGGGAGACTCGTCATATAACCGACACCATTACGATAGAGCTTACGTGATGCTATAACTATTATACTCAAGTGGGCATAGCGGTCCAAAATCTTGCCAAGGCTAAGGACACTACCATGATATCGATATCAAGTTGAAGGCCACCATGAGGGTAGGGGAAGCTCATAAGGGAGGTCCTAATGTATATATATAAACCTATGTTGGTGCGTGGTTCTGATACCTGGAGTTTACTTGAACCCATGGCCTGCTCAGTGCTAGATACTACTCCCAAAAAAATTCAAGATGCTCCCCATCGTTTTTCAACAAAGATGAAGGTGTACCATAATATGAAAGTGGGAGTATAGATTCCAAAACCATATGGTAAGCTGATTCTATAGAATTGAGCAGAATCATGAAAACATGCTAAATCTGTGTGGGCATACCCAAAATATTAAGATCATGCATACTTGAAATAGACTTCAACAGTCAAAATCATAAAGTCCTACTTGGGTAATTTGTAAACATTCGTTCATGCTAGATATCTCATCATACTTGAAATCATAAATAATAAACTTGACTTTTCATGAAACTTGCATAATTGGGCATAAGTTTCTAAAACTTGAAATCATGAATTTATAATCAAAATATGTATAAAATCTTCCCATGAATCTTAAAACATACTTTGAAACTTAAAGGAAATTCACCCATAAACAAATCATAGAGAATTTCATGAAATTGGGCTAAAATCCTATAAAATCATACACTTGAATTGAGACTTGAATTCATGAACTTGAGGAGAAATTTGTGCATGAGAGTGAAATGAAACTCTCATTCGAAGCCTTAAAAATCTAGTTAAGCTGAATCTAAACTTGACTTTGAAAGCCTAGGAGATTTGGGGAAAAATTGAGGAAATTTCAAACTTGATATTCAAAGGGGAATTTCTAAACTTGCATACATGGGATTTGAATGAATTAGAATAGGTTAAACTCCCTTAAAATCCTCTTTTCAAAGCATATAACAATGTCATTAGGAAGTTAGGAGCTTAGGATTTACAAAAATGCCCTTAATGAATTCAGAAAAATATGAATTGCCAACTATTACGAGTCGTACAATCCTCCTACTACTCGTGGTTAGCACCCGTAACCTACCATTCAAATTTCACCAACTCTCTGAAGATTTACACAACTCATATCATGACCCATAACTCCATCCAATGAGTCATACCATCACTAATACAATCAATCGCTTCATAATCACAAAGACCTACTATGACTCCTGACTAGGGGTCGTACCCATATACTATGACTCGTAGTGGGGACTCGTGGTCTGGGGAATAAAATCACTAATCTAAACCACGGGTCTTCCTATGACCCGTACTACCAATCTACAACTCATAAGTTGAGTCATATTGAGGCAATTTCCCAACTTTTTTCCCTGCTGATTACATTTCAAATCTTGCATTCAGTATTAGGAACTTTTGGGGTATTACAATATCTCTCCTTTAATAACATTCATCCCCGAATGTGGGTTAAACACAATGAAAAGCTGGGGAAAGGAACTGCAATCCCAAATACTGAATATCTGAAGCTGCAAACTGGCGGAGTGACTGACTCCGGGCTGATATACATGACTGAATTGAATTCATGAATCATACATACATGCTAGAACATGGAAGGAACCGAGAGACATGAACTTGACATGAATTTGAATAGAATACTAAGGAGGAAACTGGTACCTCATGCTGAAACTTAGCCGGTAGGCAAAAGATGCGGGTATTTAGCCATCATATCTTCTTCGGGTTCCTACATAGCTCCCTCATTAAGCATTTTCCTCCACAAGACTTTCACTGAAGCTACTTCTTTGTTCCTCAACTTCCGAACCTGATGATCAAGGATCTCAAATGGTACCTCTTCATATGTAAGGCTATCCCCCACTCCAATGTTATCTAATGGAACCACTAGAGATGGATCGCCGATGCATTTCTTCAATAAGGACACATGAAACACTGGATGTATCGAAGCTAACTCTGCTGGTAGCTCCAACTCATAGGACACCTTGCCAACACGTCTCATAATCCTATGAACCAGTATATCAGGGACGAAGCTTCTCTTTCTTTTCAAACCTCATCACTCCCTTCATGGGAGACACCTCTAAGAACACCCAATCATCAACTTCAAACTCAAGTTCTCCTCCTCACACCCGCATACGATTTCTATCGACTCTGCGCTACTTTCAACCTATCTCTAATAAGCTGGACTTTCTCCATGGCTTCATGAACTGAATCTAGCTCTAACAATGAAGCTTCACCTACCTCGAACCAACTAATAGGCGATCTATATCTCCGCCCATAGAGAGCCTCAAATGGAGCCATCTAAATACTGGAATGGTAACTATTATTATAAGAAAACTCTATGAGAGGTAAATGGTCATCCCAACTACCCTTGAATACAATCACACATACTCTCAACATATCCTTGAGAGTGTGAATGGTCCCCTCAGCCTGGACATCTATTTGCGGGTGAAAAGATGTGCTAAGCTTCACTTGAGTTCCAAGTCCCTTTCGGAACGATCTCCAGAACTATAAGGTAAACTGAGTACCTCTATCTGAAATAGTGGACAAAGGAACTTCGTGCAACCGCACTAACTCCCGAATGTACAAGCTAGCATATTCCTCTGCTGAATTGGTAGTTTTGATCGGTAAGAAGAGTGCTGCCTTGGTCAATCTGTCTACAACCACCCAAATAGAGTTATACTATCAACGTGTGCGAGGCAACCCTATGATGAAGTCCATATTGATTTCTTCCCATTTTCAAGTGGGGATACTGATGTCTTGTAGCACACCTCCAGGTCTTTGATGTTCAACTTTCACCTGTTGACAATTCGAACACTTCGCCACATACTCTGCTATGTCCTTCTTCATGCCATTCCACCAAAAGACTTCCGTAGGTCACGATACATCTTGGTGGTACCTGGGTGGATAGAGTACCGAGAGCCATGAGCCTCACCCAACATATGCTCTCTCAAGTCATCAACACCCAGAACACACAAACGACTCTGATAACGAAGTACACCATCTCCCCATTGGGAGAAGACCTCCACCTTCTAATTCTAGACCACGTCCTTTAGCTTTACTAAAATAGGATCCTCATCTTGCCTAGCCTTGAGCTCAGTCACTAATGAAGATTCTGAACCATTCTGAATAATGATACCACCATTTGCTGAGTCAATAAGGCGAACCCTATGGATATCCTTTGCTAAATCCTTCTTGCCATCCTCCACATGAGACACAATCTCTATGGACAATCTGCTAAGGGAATCTGCCACTACATTGGCCTTTCCTAGATAATAAAGGACGCTCATGTCATAGTCCTTGGGAAGCTCTAACCACATCCTTTGTCGCAAGTTCAGATCCATTTGAGTGAATAAATACTGAAGGATCTTGTGGTCCGTGAACACATCCACATGGACCCCATACAAGTAGTGTCTCCAAATCTTTAATGCAAACACCACCGCTGCCAATTCTAGGTCATGCGTCGGGTAATTCTTCTCATGAGTCTTAAGCTATGTAGAGCATATGCAATGACCTTACCATGCTGCATCAACACACATCCAAGAGAAACCCTAGAGGCATCATAATACACAATGAGTCCATCCGTGCCCTTAGCTAGGGTCAATACTGGGGCTGAAGTGAGTCTAGTTTTTAGCTCCTAAAAACTCTTCTCACAGGCATCCGACCACTGAAATTTGACTTTCTTCTGAGTCAACTTAGTCAACGGTGCTGCAATGAATGAAAACATTTTAACAAACCTTCAGTAGTAGCCATCTAGATCTAAGAAGCTCTTGATATCTAAAGGACTAACTGGTCTAGGACAATTCTTCACTGCCTCTATTTTTTCAGAGTCCACATGTACACCCTCACTAGACACCACATGACCCAAAATGGCTACTGAGTCTAACCAAAACTCACACTTCCTAAATTTAGCAAACAACTGGCGATCCTTGAGAGTTTGTAGCAAAATCCTCAAATGAGCGACATGCTCCTCCATGTTTCATGAGAATATGAGAATATCATCTATGAAGACAATCACGAACATATCCCCATATGGCTTGAACACCCAGTTCATCAAATCCATGAAAGCTACAGGAGCATTCGTTAGTCCAAAAGACATAAATATAAACTAATAGCGACCATATCGATTCTTGAAAGCTATTTTTGGGATGTTACTCTCCCTAACTCTGAGCTAATGATATCCGGATCTGAGGTCTATTTGTGAAAAGCACTTAGCACCCTGAATTTCATAAAACAAGTCATCAATCCTGGGAAGGGGATACTTTTTCTTGATTGTGACCTTGTTCAACTGTCGATAATCAATGCATATTCTAAGAGAACCATTCTTCTTTCGAACAAAGAGAATTGGAGCACCCTATGGGGATTTACTAGGACTGATGAATCCCTTGTCTAGAAGATCTTTCAATTTCTCTTTCAACTCCTTTAGCTCAACTGGAGCCATTCTATAAGGAGGAATGAGTACAGACTGCGTATCAGGAAGAAGGTTGATACCAAAGTATATCTCTCGCTTGGAAGGGACTCCTGGTAGATCATCAGGAAACGCCTCAGAATAATCACACACTATAGGAACTGACTGAAGAGTTGGGGTCTCAAATGTAGCATCCTTAATCTAAACTAAATGGTACACACAACCATTGGAAATCATCTTTCGAGCCTTAAGGTAGGAAACAAATCTACCTACAAGCACCACTAGACTATCCTTCCACTCTAGGACTGGCTCACCCGGAAATTGAAACTCTACCGTATGGGTTCTACAATTGACTAAGGCTTAACATGCATGCAACCAATCCATACCAAAGATAATATCAAAATCAGTCATATCTAACTCTACTAGATTGGCTGAGGTGACTTTCTAAAGGATTGTGATAGGGCAATTTTTGTATACCCGTCGAGATATAACTGAGTCAACGAATAGAATAGAGACTGAGAAGGGTTCTGATAGGGTCTACGGACTAACTCCAAAACTAATAGCAACATAGGGAGTAACAAAAGATAAGGTAGCCTCTGAATCTAACAATGCATATACATCAAAATGAAATACTTGTTACATACCAGTGACTATATCTGGAGAGACCACCTGCTCCTAACGAGATAAGAGGGCATAAAATCTATTCTGACACTGACCACCACTCACACTAGTGGGTACACCTTGCTGATTGAGCGTGCTAGTGGAGCTGCTAAACTAGTGGTTGGGTCACGACCTCTACCATGCCCTTGTCTTTCTGAAGAGCATTCTATGAGCATGTGTTTAGGCTTCTCTCACCCGGAACACACACCTGAACCCTCTAGGCACTCTCCAGTGTGACTCCTACCATACTTGTCGCAAACTAGAATGCTGGGCTCCACTGACATGCTCCCTTGACTTTTGAGAGCCCGATGCTCTACCCCACTAATTATTCCTAGATCTAGATGGGACACTGGATGATGATGGCTCTAGGGATGACGATATCTGATGGGAATGGTGGCCATGTACTCTGCTAGATCCCTGTTGAAACTGTCTGAAACTCCCTGTCCTGGCCCTCTCGGCCTCTCTTTCCTTCTCCCTCATCTGATCCGCCTCTATCTGCTGGGCATATATGACCAATCATGAGAAATCTAGGTCACTGTTCAGCATGGGGGTCCTACATTCCTTAACCAACGAGTGTGATATTCCATTCACAAATCGGCTCATGCGAGCCCCCTGATCTGCAATTATCTCCGGCGCATACTTGGACAGCCGAGTAAACTTCAAGGCGTACTCTTGGACAGTCCTGTGGTACTACTTCAAGTTGACGAACTCCGTCGCCTTCACCTCCCTCAACTCCCTAGGGAATAACCTATCCAATAAGGCAGTCAGAAACTCATCCCAACTCATGGGAATTTCTCTCACTTTTCTACCATTCTTCCACTGGCGGTACTAAATGTAAGAAACCCCCTTCAGTTGATAGGAGGCTAAATCTGCGTTCTCCTCCCTCATCACCCTCATAATCTGGGTGATCTTCTGCACCTCCTCAATGAACTCATGAGGTTCCTCATCCACCTTCGACCCTAGAAACTCCGACAGATTCAACCGGAGGAAGTATCAAATTCTAGCCGCCATTGTGTTCCCATTCTGAGGAACATGAGTCACCGCTGCTGATTGACCTGAGAAATCATCGCTTCTACCAACATCTAAAATGCAGCTCTAAACTTAGCATGAGTGACCTTCTCGAGCATAGGACCTGCTGGTGCTGGCAGGGCTTGCTGATGCCCATCTCCATTGCCATTGTCGTGGTCATTCCCATTTCCATTCCTTCTTCCATTTACTTGGCATCGAGGCATATTTCTGCAATCGCATATAGCATGATTTATAAGGATAGAGAGATACTTCATCGCATGACATAGATCATAAAAGAAGGAAAATTTCCTAAAATGTCTTGTAGCCTCTTCCTCATAAGTGTGGCACGCTTCACACCTATGAAAAAGACTCTACTCAACGCGGATTTCAAACACCCTAGGACACTCTAAACCTTTGCTCTGATACCAAAGTTTGTCACAACCCGAGCTGAGACCCCAAATTAAGACACGGGACCTAGAACCACAAATGGATCCAAGTCAACCCATGGCATAAATATGATAACTGAAGAACATACATCAAGAGAAATATGATAACTGAAGCATAAATAAGCAAAAGTCTGAATATATATCGATCATAAAAGAGTCAACACTAACAAAGATAAAATTCTACATATTACCAGATAAGCCTCTAACATGTCTGAAGAGCTGATAGGACAACACCCCAACTAGCTCACTAAAGTTTGAAACTGGAAATAGCATGTTTCAATGCTAACTGAGGGTCCTCGAAGGATGAGGGCTCACCAATGAAGGACAACTAAATTAGACTACAAAAACTAGGCTAACGGCAAAACTAACTCTGATCGTCTGAACCTGTATCATGAAATGATACAACATAGAGTATGTGTTTAGTACTTGGAACGTATTGAGTATGCAAGGTAAGTAAATTATGCTGAGTAAGTATAAACCGAAATCATGTATACAAACATAAATCTAAGATTATGAGAGTAGGGACTGCATGCTGAATTCTGAATCTGAATCATATATAATCATAAGCTGAATATCATTTCTGAATAGAATGACCCAAAGAAAAAACATAGAATCATATGGCTTTCCATAGTTAAAATCATAAGCAAAAGCTTATAAACTAATCATTGGGTCAAACCTACTATAAAACATAATATCATAAGTAATGAGCATGCATAGCTGAAATCATGGGGAACAATGGGAGACTCTTCATATAACCAACATCATCACGATAGAGCTTATGTGATGCCCCAATTATTACACTCAAGTGGGTAGAGCCGTCTAAAACCTTGCTAGGGGAAAGGACGCTAACGATATTGATATCAAGCCAAAGGCCCTGTGGGGGTAGGGGAAGCTCACAAGGGATGTCCCTATGATATATATAAACCTACATTGGCGCGTAGTTCTGAGACCCGAGGTTTACCCGAACCCCTGGCCTGCTCGATGATAGACACTACTCCTAAAGAGATGCAAGATGCTCACCATCAGTTTCAACAAAGCTGAAGACATACCATAAGCTGAAAGTGGGAGTATAGACTCCAAAACCATATGGTAAGTTGATTCTATAGAACTGAGCTAAATCATGAAAACATGCTTAACCTGTGTGAGCGTACCCAAAATTTTAAGACCATGCACACTTGAAATAAACTTCATCAGTCAAAATCATAAATTCATAAATAGATGATTTGTAAACATTCGTTCATGCTAGATATCTCATCATACTTGAAATCATAAATCATAAACTTGAATTTTCATGAAACCTTCATAATTGGGTATACATTTTTAAAATTTGAAATCATAAATTTACAATCAAAATAGGTATAAAATCTTCCCATGAATCTTAAAGCATACTTTGAATCATGAAGGGAATTAACCCATAAACAAATGATAGAGAATTTCATGAAATTGGGCTCAAACCCCATAAGATCATACACTTGAATTAATACTTGAATTCATGAACTTGAGGAGAAATTTGGGAATGAGAGTTCAAGGAAACTCTAATTTGAAGCCTTACATACATGGGTAAGCTTAATCTGAGCTTGACTTTGAAAGCCCAAGAGATTTGTGGAAGAATTAAGGAATTTCATGCTTGATCTTCAAAGGGGAACTTCTAAACTTGCATGCATGGGAGTTGAATTAAGTAGAATAGGTTAAACTCCCTTATAACCCTCTTTACAGAGCTTAAAATGACGTCATTAGGAAGTTAGGAGCTTAGGATTTATGAAAATACCTTTAATGAATTCGCAGGAAAAACTGAACTACCAGATGCTACGACTCATACCATGAGTCATACAATCCTCCTACGACTCATTGTTAGCTCCTGTAACTCACTATTCAAATTTCACCAACTCTATAAAGAATTCCATGACTCGTACCACGACCCGTAATTCCATCTTACGAGTCGTACCATCACCCCTACAATCAATCACTTGATAATCCCAAAGACTTACCACAACTCCTAACCACGGGTCGTACCCACATACTATGACTTGTAGTGGGGACTCATGGTCTAGGGAACAAAATATCCAATCTGAACCATGAGTCTTCCTATGACCCATACTACCAACCTACGATTCGTAGGTTTGTTCGTACTGAGGCTATTTCCCAACTCTTTTTCCCTATTGATTGCATTTCAAATATCGAGTCTAATGTTTGGAACTTTTGGGTTATTACAAGTAGGGTCAATGTTGGAGCTGAAGTGAGTTGAGTCTTTAACTCCTAAAAACTCTTCTTAAAAGCATCGGACCACTAAAATTTGACCTTCTTCTGGGTCAACTTAGTAAGAGGTTTTGCAGTGGATGAAAATCCCTACAAACCTTCTATAGTAGCCAACTAAACCCAAAAAGCTCCTAATGCTCGTAGGGCTAATAGGTCTAGGCTGGTTCTTCACTGCTTCAATCTTCTGAGAGTCTACCTGCACACCTCACTATACACCACATGACCCAAAAATGCAACTGAATCCAACCAAAACTCACACTATTTGAATTTAACAAATAACTAATGATCCTTAAGAGTCTGCATCACAATCCTCAAATGAGCGACATGCTCCTCCTCACTCTGAGAGTATATGAGGATTTCATTCATGAAGCCAATGATGAACATATCTAAATAATTCTTGGATACTCTATTCATTAAATACATGAAAGCTTTAGGAGCATTCGTTAGTCCAAAAGACATAAACACAAACTCATAGTGAACATACCGAGTCTTGAAGGATGTCTTCAGAATGTCACTCTCCCTAACTCTGAGCTGATGATAGCCGGATCTAAGGTCTATCTTTGGAAAGTACCTAACATCCTGAAACTGGTAAAACAAGTAATCAATCCTGGGAAGGGGATACTTATTCTTGATTGTTACCTTGTTCAACTGACGGTAATCACATTCTGAGAAAACCATCTTTCTTCCGAACAAAGAGGACTGAAGAACCCCATGGGGACTTACTAGGCCTGATGAAGCCCTTATATGAGAGATCTTTCAACTTCTCTTTCCACTCCTTTTGCTTGGCTGGATCCATTCTATAAGGACCAATGGATATGGGTTGTGTATTAGGGAGAAGGTCAATACCAAATTCAATCTCTCGCTCGCTCGGGATTTTTGGTAGAGCATATGAAAATACCTATGGATACTCACATATAACCTAAACTAACTGAAGAGTTGGGGTTTCGTATTTAAAATCTTTAACCCAAACTAGATGGTATTCACAACCCTTGGAGATCATCTTCCTGGCATTAAGGTAGGAACAAAGCGACCTACAGGCACCGTTGAGCTACCTTCCCACTGTAGGATAGGCTTACTCGAGAATTGAAACTCTAGTGACCAGGTTCTACAATTAATTGAAGCATAACAAACATACAACCAATCCATACCAAAGATAACATCATAATTGGTTATGTATAACTCTACCAAGTTAGATGAGGTGATTTTCTGAAGAACTGTGATAGGATAATTTATGTATATCCATCGAGCTATAACTGACTCACCAACAGAAGTAGAGACTGAGAATGGTTTTGAGAGGATTTCGGGACTGACACCAAAGCTGATAGCAACATAAAGAGTCACGAAGGATAATGTGGCCTCTAGATATAGCAATGCATAAACATCAAGATGGAAGACTCACAACGTACTAGTGACTATATCGAGTGAGCTATCCTTCTCCTGATGAGATGAAAGTGCATAAAACTTGGTCTAGCATTGTCCGCTAGCTGCACTAGAAGAGGCCTACTGAGATGGTGGAGCTGCTGGAGCTGCTGAAGTGGTGGCTAGGGGATGGCCTCTACTATCACCCTATCTAGCTGAAGAATAATTCTCTGTGCATATGACCGGAGATCCTACACCCGAAGCAAATGTTTGAGCCAACCAAGCACTCTCCTGGGTGGTTCTTACCATACTTCCTGCAATCTTTGAAAGTGCGCTCCCCTTTCATGCTCCTCTGACCCCTAGAGCCTGATACTCTGCCTCTCTGATTACCTCGAGGTCTGGATGGAGCGTTAGCTGATGATGGAGCTGACGCTGACATCCTCTGATGGGACTGAGGGAGATGTCCACCACTAGACCTCTACTGAGAGTACCCATAGCTCCCATCCTAGAACTCTTGGTCTCTCTCTCCATCTCCTTCATTTTCTCCTCCTCTATCTACTGAGCATAAATCATTAGTCGAGAGATGTCCATGTCACTGATTAGCATAAATGTCCTGCATTCCTTGACCAATGAGTCAGCAACCCCATTTATGAACTTGCTCATATGAGCTCTTGGCTTGGCAACCATCTTTGGAGCATACTTGGAAAATTGGGTGAACATCAGGGCATACTCCTAAATAGTCATGTTATTCTGCTTTAGATTGATGAACTCGGTTGCCTTTTTTTTCCTCAACTCTCGGGGAAAGAACCTATCCAAGAATGTCGTGAAGAACTCATCCCAACCTATAGGAGCTGCACCTACTCGATGACTCTCCTTCCACTATTCAAGAAGTCTGCACTCTCCTCTTTCGTAACACCCATAACCTAAGTAATCTTCTGGATCTCCTCTATGAACTCCTGTAGATCCTTGTCCAACTTAGAATCATGAAACTCTTGTGAGTTCATCCTGGTGAAATCTTGCAACATAGTCGCCACTGCATTCCATTCATATGCACATGAGCCACAGCCTGCTGGTTGACCTAGGCTATCATGGCCTGTCCTAGCATTTGAAAAGTAGCTTGAACTCAACATGGGTAAACTAATCATGCAACAGATCCTGGAGCTAGTGGGGCTAGCTGACGCCCATCTCCATTGCCATTTCCATGATCATTGCCATTGCCATTTATTCTCCACTGGCTCAGTGAGGAGGCATATTTCTACAATCGCGTATAGCACGAGTTAGAAGCATAAATAGTCTAACTTCATAGAATGAGATAGAATTATAAAAGAAGAGAAGTTTTCTAAAACGTCTTGTAGCCTCTTCCTCATAAGTGTGACACGCTTCACACCCATTAAAGAGACTCTACTTTACGCATCTTTCAGACACCCTAGGACACACCTAAACCTTTGCTCTGATACCAAGTTTGTAACGACCTAAGCATAGACCCCGAATTGAGACATGGGACCCAAAGCCATGAAGGAATCCAAGCTAACTCGTGGCACATACATAGCATGATTAAGAGCATATCTAAGAGAAGATAAACATATGAAATAACATGAGCAGAAGACTGAATATCATAAAGAAATAAGCATAGACCGCAAGTCAACAACGCTGAACCATTTAATAAATAGTAGTCTGAAAAGCTTATAAACATATGATGAGTTGATGGGACAACACCCTCAACTAGATCGCTATATTTGAATATAAAAGTTATAACAAAGGGAACATAACAAGGCTAATGTCCTCGGATGATGAGGACTCACCAAGGTTGATACTGGACTGGATCGAAGTGGGAGCGGGACTAGCACCGGGGCTGAGTCTGGTCACCTGAACTTATATCATGAGATGATATAACATAAAAGTATGTGGTCAGTACTTGAAACATACTGAGTATGTAGGTTAAATAAACACTTAAAATAAGATCATAATTATAGGATAAACTAGGATATAAGAATAAGGCACATGCTAAAATCACGAACGTGCAATAGTTGTAAACATGAGTTATTCACCATAAGCTGAAACATAATGACCCAAGGTTTTGGAAGCAAAATCATATAGTTCAACATATTCGAAATCGTAAGTGAAAACTCATAAACTGCTCAATGGGTCAAATATGTTATAAAACATGATATCATAAGTTGTGAATATAAATAACTTAAAGTATGAGGAATAATGGGAGACTCATCATAACCGACATCATTATGATAGAACTTACATGATACCCCAACTATCTCGCTTAAGTGGGTAGAGTTGTCCTATGCCTTGCCAGGGCAAAGAATGATAAGGCGTGATGTAACTCATGAAACCCCATCGGACTGGGGAAAATGGCCCAAACATGAATATATATACACTTACAGTGGCATATAGTTATGAAACCTGAGTTCCCGAAATCCCTGACCTAGTTAGTGCTAGATACTACTCCCAAAACCATGCACATGTCTCATAATCATCATCATGAAACATACTTGATCTTACATGTCTAGTCCAAATCATGAAATCATTATCATACTTTGCATACGTGAAATAGCCATGAAAAAGAAAGCTAATGAGTTGTCCATGATACATAAACTTAGTCAAATCTGCAGCAGCCAACGGATGTATGAGAGGCAGGTACGACCCGTACAATCCTATTTCGGGTCATAGGATCAGTCGTGAGTCAATCCGGCACCAGATATGGAAAATTCTCTATTAGCTTAGGAAAAGATATCTGATGTCTGTATAAATACCTTTTATGTTTTATTTTAGTGGGAGATAAGATAGAGAGAAAGTAATATCCGTCTGAAAAATTTAATTTGTGAATTCTTATCATGTTTTGGAGAGCGATTCCTAGGATCAACACTTGATTTTATCAATTGTACTTGAGTTTGTTCGTTGATATTCAAAGCAGATTTTCTTCCAATTATTGTTGCAAGTATTTAATTATGTGTTTGTCTATGAATGCTATATATAATCTAACAATCATGAGAGGCTAAAACCTCCACAACTAGGGCTGTGGGAACCATGGTAGATTAACAAACTAGGGTTACACAAAAGTGATTCAAAACCAATGTTAAACACTTGTATTGTATTCCCTTCATCTTTAAATATTTCTTAATGGTGTACAATGTTAGGACTTGCCTGAATTCTTTACTTGCTTGAACCTAGAGAAGTAGAGATTAGGAAAAGAGAATTACAACAAAGCCTTGATTTTTTTTATCATTGTATGACTTGAGCTGTGGTGGCAGGAAAGTTAATTTGGAACATATTGATAAGGGTTTGTTTTAAATCACTCATGATACCTGACTCGGTTATTTAGTATAGTCATACAATAGGGATGAACCATTCATTTGGATGAGCCCTAATTATCAGTTCTACAAGTAAGCATTGGGATTGATCACGTGTGCATACCCGAAGTAGTTATGAACCCATGTGGAACACTTACCCTAGTTATTTACAAATCTTGATAATAACCACAATTACAATCTTGTTTTAATATTATTTTTCTTTGAAACCACCCAATATGGAGATAACTTACCAAAAAGTTTAAGTACCGACATTAGTCTAGATCTTACCTTATTCCCTGTGGGTTCGACCCCAACCTCTTTGTTGGGTTCTTTTTTGAAAACGCCCTCTTCATACTTTGTCAAGAAGTGTGATTTTGAGCATTATCAAAATCTGGCATTGTTGCCGGGGAATACAACTAAGATTAAATTAATTGCTTATATTTAACTTTTGGTTGTTATTTCTTGAATTACGTTTTCTTTTGTTTTTGGATATCCATAGGTTGTCTCTAGGTGAATGCCAAGTACTCGTCGGAGTGGACACCCCCTGATTCCTTTGGATCTCTAACTTGAAAGAACAATTCGAAGGATGGAGAACCAAGAGCAGAGAGATGCCCATATTGTTGAAGAAGCCAGGCAAGCCGAGCTACCTCAGTAAGCTACAGATGCAGAGGGTGCTCAAGATGAGGTTGTCAATGTTGGTCTCCATGAAAGGGGAAACAAAGGCAAAAGATATGCCCCACAATTCTTTGATGAGGATGACTCGGGCATTGATGAAGTCGGGTCAACCAGAGCTATTATACCACCACCATTGCCCGCTGGGGCAAAATTTTACATCACTAGTACCATGATCTAATTATTGAACATGAAGGGCGTGTTTAGTGGTCACTCAGCTGATGATGCCAACTTGCACCTAATGAACATTTCTGGAATATGCATGGAATACAAGTTTCCCATAGTCATCTAGGACGCAATAAGGCTAAGACTCTTCCCCTTCTCACTATCTGGGGAGGCCACTCTATGGTTATCGGAGTTGCCCAATGACTCCATTACCAACTGGAGGGAGCTCAAGAAAGCTTTTCTAGAGAGATTCTTTCCACCCTCCAAGATGCTGCATCTTATAGATGAAATCTATAATTTTCGACAACTGAAGACTGATGCACTTCATGAAACCTGATTGAGATTCAAGAAGAAGCTGACCAAGTGCCCAAACCATAAAATTCCTAATGATATCTTGTTGGATATTTTCTATAGATTATTGAACAACAGTACTAAAGTTGTAGAAGACATAGTGACGGGAGGAGATTTGATGAGCCACACCTGAGCAAGTTGCCACTATTCTAGATAGAGTGACGAAAACAAACCAAGCATGGCACACCCTGGAAGCAGAAGCGGCGGCTGGTACATATGCTATTAGTTTGACAGTAGACCAATGAAGGAAGGAGGAAGAACGTGAATAGAAATTGGCTTATATGCGCACATCATTAGACCTACTCACAAAGCAAATCATGTGCGCTGGAGCTAGAAAAGTTAATGGAGTGGGGACACAGGGATAGGAACCAGGGCCTGAGCACTGAGATTTTGAGGAGGAGGCAAACTTCTTGAACAACTAGGTGGCAGGTTTCCGAGCAAATGCCCAAGGTTATGGAAAATACACTTGGCTCCAAGGTTCTAAAAACCAAGGTCGGAACCAATATAGAGACAATTATAATGGGAATGGGTCCAGAGACAGAAGACAAGGTTATGAGCGCGAGGGAGAATGGAGAAGGAATGACGGTGACCGCAAAGACCGAGTAGGATTGTACATGCCTCTGAATGTATGTGAGGGGGAGGCTGGAAAGTCAATGCTGGAGAGAATGATGGCTGAGATTCTAAAGAAGGTTAGATCCATAGTTGATTAGCTAAAACACATCCGTGGTGATCTGTCGAGCATGGGTCAGAGAGTTGAGTCACATGCTATGGTTATCAAGTAGATTGAACAGCAGCTACGACAACTATCAGCATCCATGAACCCTAGACAAAAGGGTACACTACCTAGCAACACAATCCAAAATCTGAAGAATGATGGTTACTATATGGCTGTGATAACTAGGAGTGGAAAGACCAGGGTTGATCCCCCTCTACCAGCTGTAATTAAGTTTCAAAGGAAGAAAGAACGCATAATCGATGATGAGGTTGTTGAGAATGAGCATAACGAGGATGCTGAGTTGATTGAGGCTCTAGTTGTTAAGAAAGGGCCTGAGGCTAAACAAGGAGAGAAGCAAGGAGCCAGACAGATTTACAAGACTATTCTAGGACCACCGCTACCGTTCCCTCAAAGAATGAAGAAGAAGGCAGAGAATAGTAAGTTTTAGAAATTCCCGTCAATGCTAAAACAATTATCTGTAAACATACCATTGGTCGAGGCATTGGAATAGATGTCGGGATACGCCAAGTTTATGAAGGACCTTGTTACGAAGAAAAGATCTATGAGCTTTCAGCCTATGGATAATGTGCATCATTATAGTACTATAGATTCATGGGTCCTTGCCTAGAAGGAGGATCTAGGTGCCTTCACTATTCCATGTACAATTGGTGATGTTGAGTTCGCGAGGGCACTCTGCGACTTGGGAGTAAGCATCAATCTGATGCCATTAGCTATGTTTAAGCAGTTAGGCTTGGGAGCCCCCACACTAACTACTATGCGACTGTTGATGGCCGACCAAACTATGAAAAGACTGTGGGGTTCCTGCTTGATGTACTTGTTAAAGTGGACAGATTCATATTCCCAGCGGACTTCATGATCCTTAATTACGAGGTTGATTTTGAGGTCCCTATTATTTTGGGGAGACCATTCCTTTTCACTGGGAGGGCTTTAGTAGATGTGGAGGCTGGCCAGTTAAAATTCAGACTCAATAAAGAAGAGGTCACCTTCAATGTCTGCCGGTCAATGAAGCAACCAAAGGAGTACAGAGTGGTCTCAGCAATTGAGGATGAGTTTGAGTTCCTTGACGAAGTTTGAGTAGTCAAGAGACTTGCGTCATGCCATGACGTTAAATCAGGTGCTACATGGGAGGAAACCCATGCATGGTGAACTCTGAGTAGCCACAGGTATGTTCCCTTCCTTCTGCTTTACATTCTATGCTTCGGGGATGTAGCATGCTTTTTAAAAGGGGAGGGGGTGTACTTTTTGGATTCCTCCAAGGGTTTTTCTTGTCGTGTTTCTTTTCCCTCGGGCATGCTATCTAGTAGAACTGACATATTTTGGATTTTATTTTTGTGTTTTTGTTTAATTAGAAAGTATATTAGGAGTACTCAGCCAATAAAGTACACTAGTTTTGAAGATGTAGAAATTGACCCTATTTAAAAAGTTTTGATGGTTAGCTATGTACTTGTTGATTGCAAAACATGATTTCTATGGATCTTTTATGTCATTTAGTATATTAACGTGGCTAGTTATTATTAGCCATGTATAAATAGGACAGGTAGAATGAATGCAAGACATGAGTGAGTGATGTCTAATACCTAGTTCAATACTACGTAAAGGATCTAGAACTTGCCCGGTTGGTCTTTACGTAGGTTTTAGGATGGTTAGTTAGGAGAGGATCATAGACCATTTTCGTGTAGCCCATTTTATCTTAAATGACCCACCAAAATAATATTATTCCTTTGATCCTGACTTTGAGCCTTAAATAAACCATTTTTCTTTGATTAACCAATTAACCGTACCCATTTTTATAATGAACCTGTTTTGGCCCTGGTCCATCCTTGGACATTATGAACTTCAACATAGTAAAATTCCTAAGTTGAGGGTGGCTATAATAGGGGTGCATAAATCTTGGGGAGGTGAAAAAGGGAGAGAAAAGAAAAAGGGTTAAAAATGAGGTGCGATGTGAAAAAATAAGAAGAAAATGAAGAAAAAGAAAAAGAAAAATTGAAAAAGAAGATGTAAAAAGAGAATGATGAATGAAAATTTATTAGAACACACCACACCCATACAATTGCATTAAATAAATGGTGAAAAGGGAGAAAAAAAGCTAAAAAAAGCAAAAATAGTGAAAAAGTGAATAATGGAGGCACATGTATGTAGTGCCAAAGAGGGTGTAGTCACTAAAAAGATTTCATATCTACCATACCCATCCTGAAAGCCTACATTACAAGTCTAATCAAGTCCTATAGTGATCCTAGCCTGACCATCTGACAAGCCAAAGTAGAGAAAATAAGGGCAAGCCTATGGCATCTGACAAGTAGTATTTGGAACTTTTATGTGAGAGTGAGTCTTACTTGTTCATTTCCATGCTTCATATTTTCCTATATTTGTGAGTAGGGGACTTCATTTGTTGTGATGGTACACGGTTTGTGTTTGATTCTGCCAATTGTCTATGTGAAAAGCATTGGCGATGACTTAACTATCTGTTAATAGCTAGATGACATATATGGATCCCTCTTTATCATGGTTTATGGTTGCTTGATGTGCATATGCTGATTTGGTTTATGGGAAAAAAGTTCTAAAGTTTCTTGAGTTATGGTGCAAATTTTGATTGATTGTTGGTTGTAGTATCCTAGGTTTATTTTCTAGTTAAGCGTCGTTTTTAGTTTTTAGTTTTCTTTGCCCGAGGACATGCAAAAGTCTTAAGTTGAGGGTGTTGATGTGCTGGAGTTTACATCACTTTCGACACTTAAAACTGAGAAAATGGCATGGACTTAGGTATGTTTATATGGATATGAGGTGCTTTTACTTTTTTTTCAGGTAAAATAGGTGTAGGAACAAAAATGTGCAAAAGATGCATAAAAGTACAGAAAATCAGCCAACTACAAATCTCAATACGAGTCGTACCTTGATTGTATGAGTCGTACTGAGACTTGTGGAAAAGCTTAGAATGCTGGAACAAGGCAAAGTCAACGTACGACTCTCAGTACCAGTCGTACTAAGATGGTACAAGCCGTTACTATAGTCGTGAAAATCTTTAGAGAAAATTGCACAAGGCAGTCTCTTAGTATGGGTGGAATGCACGGATCGTAACAACTACTTATGACCTGTACCAATGAGCCATGGGGAGCTTCACTTATTTTTAAAGACTTGGAAGAACTCTATATGCAACAAAAAAGTACGAGTCGCAGGAGGAAGGTACGAGGTGTACCATAACACTCATAGAAAACGTTAGAGGAAGTTAAAGTTCTCAAGGCCCCAACCACAGATGGATTGTAAGACTCGTAGGACTATGGCACGAGTTGTACCAGCTGCCAACACTTAGTCAAATCTGTAGTAGCCAAGGGATGTACAAGAGGCAGGTACGACCCGTACAATCCTGTTATGGGTTGTAGGATCAGTAGTGTGTCAAGCCGACACTAGATATGGAAAATTCTCTGTTTTCTTAGGAAAAGGTTTCTGATGTTTGTATAAATCCTTTTATGTTTTATTTTAGTGGGAGAACAGATAGAGAGTAATAGACGCGTGAAAAGTTTAATTTGTGAATTCTTATCAAGTTTTGGAGTAGGATCAACACTTGGTTTTATCAATTGTTCTTGAGTTTATTCTTTGATATTCAAAGTAGGTTTTTTTCTAATTATTATTGTATGTATTTAGTTATGTGTTTTGTCTATGAATTTTATATATAATCTTACAATCATGAGAGGCTAAAACCTCTACAACTAGGATTGTGAGAACCATGGTGGATTAACAAACTGGGGTTACAAAAAAGTGATTCAAAATCAATGCAAAACGCTTGTACTGTATTCTCTTCATCTTTAAAAGTTTCTTAACGGTGTATGTTAGGACTTGCCCGAATTCTTTACTTACTTGAAACTAGAGAAATAGAGATTAGGAAAAGAGAATTACAGCAAAGCCTTAATTTTTATGATCATTGTATGACTTGAGCTGCAGTCATAGGAAAATTAATTTGGAACATATTGATAACGGTTAGTTTGAAATCGCTCATGAGACACCCGATGATTGAGTATAGTCATCCAATAGGGACGAACCAGTCGTTTGGATGAACCCTAGTTATCATTTCTACAAGTAAGCAATGAGATTAATTACGTGTATATACCCGAAGTAGTTATGAACCTATAGGAAACACTTATCATAGTTATTTTCAGATCTTGATAACAACCACAATTACAATCTTGTTTTTCTTTGACACCTCCCAATTCGGAGATAACTTACTAACAAGTTTAAGTACCAATATTAGTATATTTCTTACCTTATTCCCTGTGGGTTCGACCCCAACCTTATTGTTGGGTTCTTTATTGACAATGTCTACTTCATACTTTGTCAGAAAGTGTGAGTTTGAGAGTTATTAGCCAACTGAGGTGTAGCCTTACAGTTCCTAGGTTCAATGAAAATTAGAATGGGAGAAGATTGACATATGCAGAAACGGATGAGAAGAGGTCCAAAGGCTTTTGTTTCTTTTGTGATGAGAATTATGTATTTGGGCATAAATGTACAACTAAGAAGCTACTTTATATGGTAGATATTGTAGATTAGGAGATAATGGTTGAATCTGAAGTAGATGACATAGAACAAGAAGTGACAGGGGGATTTGAAGAGTTGATGTCTATATCCTTACAAGCCTTTACTAGAGCTATTGGTTACCAGACTATAAGAGTGGTTGGATATCATGAGAAAATGCGTTTGCAATTCTTGGTGGTCACATACAATACTAACAACTTCATTGATCAAGAGATGGACAAGAAGTTGGGTTGTCATGCCAGCAGTATAAAGGCTCAAATAGTAAGTGTAGCTGATGGAAGAAAGGTTCAAACCACTTCAGTTTGCGAAAACCTACAGAGGTTGCTACAGGGAACCGCATTTGCATCTTATTTCCTTATTATGCCTTAGGGATATGTAGACATTATCCTAGGAGTGTAGTGGTTGAACATTATAGGAAGAATTTTGTTTGACTTCAAGAATAGGACTATTGAATTTGTGTATCAAGGCAAAAAACATGTCTTGAGAGGAGCAGCTAGTCAATTGAAGGTAGCCAAAGCTAAGACAATGATCAGGGTGAGAGACTGTGAAGGTCAACTCTTTATGATGTTTCTTCTTACAAGGGTTAAGGATGGAAAATGTTTCCACCAGTTGCAGAGTGATCAAGGTAGTGATATACCTCCTAACTTAACTGAGCTGATTAAGTAGTATTCTAGCATTTTTGGCGTACCAACTACACTACCTCCCCATGGAGGTGTATATGATCATAGGATACCTTTGATAGAGCAAGCTAATCCATTCAGTAAAAGACCATACAGATATCTAAGAGTTAAAAAAGACATTATACAGAAGTTAGTGTAAGAAATGATAGATTAAAGGGTGATCCAACATAGCACTAGTCCTTATGCATAACTAGTGGTCTTAGTAGGAAAGAATGATGGTAGTTGGATACTTTGTGTTACCTATAGAGAGCTTAACTAGTTGACCATCCAAGACAAATTCCTTATTCCTATTTTAGAAGATCTGGTAGATGAACTAGGGGAGCTGTGGAATTCTCCAAGATAGATTTGAGGGATGGATATCACCAACTGAGGATGTTTGAGAGTAATATTCACAAAACAACTTTAAAAACTCATGAGGGCCATTATGAGTTCTTAGTTATGCTTTTTGGCTTAACTAATTCTACTTATTTCTTTCAAAGTCTCATGAATTCAGTATTCAAGCCCTTGTTAAGAAGTTCATTATTGGTCTTTTTTGATGATATTCTCATATACAGTGGAAGTGAGGAAGATCATATTAAACATATTGAAGTAGTTTTTAAGTTGATGCAAAAATTCCAGTTGTATGATAAGATGTCCAAGTGTGCATTTGGAGTTCCTAGAAGGGAATACCTAGGTCATTTCATTAGTGCAAAAGGAGTCTCAACTGACCTTATGAAGATCGCAGCAGTCCAAGTGTGTCCTGTCCTTTCCAACCTTAAGCAATTTAGGGTTTTTTTAGGATTAGTTGGTTACTACAGAAGATTCATTGAGGGCTTTAGATCTATTTGCAAACCACTCCATGAGTTTTTAAAGAAGGATGGTTTTCTATGGACTGAAGTTTCTATTGAGGATTTTGAAAATTTCAAGCAAGTTCTGATATCTTCTCCCGTGTTGGCTTTGCCTGACTACTCTAGAACCTTCTTGGCGGAAACTGATGCCAGTGGAAAGGGAATAGGTATTGTTTTAATGGAACAAGGATATCCCTTGGCTTATATAAGTAATTCCTTAGCACCAAGACACCAAGCTATGTTTGCATATGATTGGGAGCTGCTTGCACTTATATTTGTTGTTACTAAGTGGTCTCATTATTTGTTGGGAAGACCTTTCATTGTCAAAATTGATCATAAGACCTTGAAATGCTTACTGGATCAACCTATTTATATTGACTTCCAAGTGGCTAGAATATCAAAGTTGATGGAATTTGATTTTACTATTGAGTATAAGAAGGGCACTGACAATGAAGTTGTAGATGCTTTGTCAAGAAGGCCTAAGGCTGAGTTATTTTTTATTTCTTTACTCACTTATTCTGATGCATTATATGCTCAAATCAAGGATTCATGGCAATTATTATCCTATACTACAGGAGGTGATAACTAGGATACAACTACATCATTTCAAGTCCTTTACTTGGAGTAATAACCAGTTAAGGTGGAAAGGTAGACTGGTGGTGGCAAGTGACCAGCAGTTGAAGAAGACTATCATTGGCCTATGGAATTCTACCCATCAAGGACGTCATTCAAGCATGGATGCAACTTTTAAGAGACTTAAATCTCTTTTCCATTGGAATACTCTTACCCAAGATGTTAGGGATTTCATAAACAAGTGTGACACTTGCCAGAGGCATAAGTATGATGCTTCTACTTATCCAGGTTTATTGCAATCATTGCTTATTCCTGATGGAGTATGGACTGATGTTTTCCTGGAATTTACTGAGGGTTTCCTAAGGTGAAAGGCAAGGATGTAATCTTAGTGTTGGTTAACAGGCTGAGTTATGGTCATTTTATCAACCTACAACGTCCATATACAACTCAGTTTGTAGCTCAATGTTTTCTTGATAATATTTTCAAGTTGCATGACCTTCCTACTACTCTAATAAGTGACAGAGATCCTATGTTCCTAAGCACTTTTAGGTAGGAGCTTTTTGGTAATGAAATAGATAGCGGAAGAGTCTAAAAATTAAAATATTAGAAGGTGAAAGGAATTGATTCTTGAAATGAGATGAAACAAGAAATAGTGAATAAATTAATAAGAAGTAGAAGAAGAAAAGGGGGGAGGAAACTCAAACAAGGAATCTTACCATTGAAGAAATCCAGGCTATGGTTCAAAGTAGAACAAAAGGGGAATAATCCAAAAAAACCTAAAAAGGTCTCCACAAGCCACAAGGCTTCTACTAATATAATAAATCAAACTTGTTACAATAAAGAGAAAACCCCCCTTTATATAAAATTCTAGAAGGGGCTGGTCAAAGACTCAATTAAAAAAAATTATATTCCATAGGGACATAGAAGGCTACCCACACTTAGACCAATGTAGTCAACATAGATTAAAATAAAATATTAAAATGGAATAGAAAGCTACCACATAAAAAGTTGTAAGAGGTCAACATAGAATAAAAAACTCTTAAATATAATTCTAGAAACCAATTTTAAAAATTTTGTAATATTTTCTCCATTTGGGGGCTTGATTTAGGCCCATTCCATCTTCTTTTAGACTTTAATTTGGGCCTTGATGAGTTGGTAATTTCCCAACTCATCAAGTTTTTAAGCATGAGCTTTTTCATGGTTTTCACATCAATAAGGAAAGTTTTATGCCTTTTCTATTTGATTTTTCAGGTATTGCATTTAGACAAGAAAAGCAAAGGAATTGAATAAAGAAACAGTCTGCTAGAAGCAAGAACCTGCGTGCCACACATTTGCAGGTGCCGCGCAGTGAGCACTGCTCTTGAGCTGAAGAGCATGAGGCATAGGTTTGCACCTATGAAATGTAGGTGCAACCACATATGGAGTCCAAGAAAATCTATTCAGACCTGCGTAAAATTTGCGACTCGCGGATGGGCACCTGCGTCCACACAAGTGACCAGATCGCTGACAGGGAAAAATTGTCCAACTCTAGCATAAATCAATGTGGAAGATTCCAACGGAATTTGAGGAAAGCTGTACAAAAAGAGAATATGCATAATTACCCCATTGGTACTCATATATGTCATAATTTGTACATCTTAGCTAAGAATTATATAGAGAAGTAGAGAGAGAAATAGGAGAGTACGTTGTTCTTCTTCTTCTTCTTTGCTATTTTGAACTAAGTACACCATTGTTGCAGATTTGAATTCTTGAATTTCTATCCAATATGATGAATGTTAATTAATCACCCATGGGTATCTTCTCTTTAACATCATCTATAGGGGTGTGTGCATGATTGGGGTTTAGAATGGATTGTGTGTTGTTAATTTAGTCTTAAATTCAATTATAATGCATGAATCTAGTGTTTCCTCCAAGTTTGAATGCAATAATTAATGGTTGAAGACATTAATTTACTTTTCTTAACTTTCTTTTGCTTGAAAAAGATGAGTAAGATCTTGGTGAGGAAGCATTAGTGAGGAATTGAGTTATGCATATGTGGGGTTGAGCTAGAGATAGTCAAAACCCATTTTCATTAGTCAAAACCCATTTTCATCATCCATTAAAAGGCTGAGGCTAGAGATAGCTCAGCTCCCTCAATTTTTTGGTGGATGATTGATAGTTGTGACCTTGGGGTTTGAGAAAGCGCAGGGAAAATTCACCCAAGTGGTTGAGAGACATCGGGTGTAGCCTTTGCCATTTCTATTCATGTTGTAATTGATATTTGAGACTAGTTAATTAATCCAATCTAATCGATGTCCCGTCAAAAGAACATCCCTAGTTCATTCTCATTGTTTGCAACAATCAACGTGCCT
>JACEIK010006507.1:76351-87229 GCA_018107945.1 Datura stramonium
CTATGGAATTTGACCCCAACATCCATTGAGAATTTGTCTTGACAACGATCACTGCCTCTTCCCTTAATTGAGAGAGATGTATTGAGCGTTATAAAAAAATGGCGTTGTTGCTGTGGGATTGAATGTGATTGCCATTAGTTATTTAGTAATTAAATTTTGTTGTTGCATCTTGTGTTGTTTTCATGTTGTTTTTGGTTTGCTGGTTGTCTAGGTGTGTAAAAACAATAAGCCATGCTAGTAACACAGGTAGCATAGATGGTGTAATAGAGGGGGAAGATGATCCATATTCAATGATGTGGCTGTCCCATTCGCCTACCACCCACGGTAGGGAATGCAGTCATTCATGTCATGAGCATCATGCTACACCTTTTGCAAATGAAAGGTTTATTTGTGGGACAAGCTTCTGAGGATTCTGAGGATGCTAATCGGCACCTCCGAAACTTCATAGAAATATGTCAACCATTCAACATCGCCAACATAAGCCAAGAGTTAATAAGCTTGCGGTTGTTCCCATTCTCATTGATGGGTGAACCTACGGTATGGTTGGAGGAGTTGCCTTTCAGGTCCATAACATCTTGGAGTGAGCTAACTGAAGCCTTTTGGGATAGGTTCTCCCCTCGATCTCAGATGCTACAGTTGAGAGATAAAATCACAAACTTTCATCAACTCCTAGGGGAGCCCATTCACGAAGTTTGGCTTTGATTCAAAAATAAGGTTGCCATTTGCTCCAACCATGGTATGCTCGATGGAGAGTTACTCCAAAGCTTCCATAGGTCTCTTAACTACATCAATAAGTCTGTGGCCAACAATCTTGCTGGGGGTTCAATCATGGACCAAACATATGGCTTGGCCAAGGCCTTTCTCGATAGAATGACAAAAACGAATAGAGCTTGGCATACTAGGGACACCGAGGTGTCCGAAAGTGGTATATCTTCTAGCCATCTTGTAGCTGAGTTGAACAAATATGATGAAAAGAGGGATGAGACCTTAGGAAAAATGATGACCCAAGTGGAGTTGATGACAAAGCACTTGTTGGGGTTAGGATCCAAGGGAGTTAATGTTGTGGGAATCCAAGATCCCAACCAATATTAGGGTGATTCTTCACTGCCATGGTATGATGAGGAGTTCCTCTTTATGGATGGTCAGATGGTGGGTTCTTATCAATGGTACCAAGGTGCCAATCAAGGTCCTTGGCATCCTCGTGATGGAAATCAAGGTTGGAGAGATCAAGGTGCAATCCAAGAATAGGGATGATAGAGACAACAGGTGGAGGAACCGAGAACCCGAATGAGATGGGGATAGATACCATAGAAGTGAAAACTCGTATATTCCCCCTCCTAAAGCCGATGTAGCCCCAATGAAACTAGGTGTGACTGATGCGAGGTGTTCAAAAATGGTAGAGATGCTTGCTCGGGTATTAAGAAAAGTGGAGTCCATTGATAGTGGTTTAAAAAATTGAAAGGGGAGGTGTCTAGCCTTGCCCAAATGATGAGCTCCCATTCAGCCTCAATCAAGCATTTGGATGCTCAAATAAATCAATTCTCAACCCAAATGAACCCGATAATGAAAGGAACTCTTCCGAGTGACACGGTACCATATCCTAAGATGGATAATCATTGCATGGCTATTGTCACTAGGTGCAGGAAAGTTGTTACTAATGCAGGCGACAAGCCCAAGATGGTTGTTGATTCCAAAAAAATGAAGATGAAGTGAATAAGGAGGTGGTAAAAGCACCTATAGATGTTGATAATGAAGTGATGCTAGAGGAAGAAGGAGTTGATGTTCCTCCTCAAACTGAGAACATTAATAAAGAGGGTGAAGAGGCCGCCAATGCGAAAGGCCAAGCGCCTAGAGTCCCACTCCTTACCCTTAGCGGTTGGAAAAGAAGAAAGAGGATAACCAATTTAAAATATTCATTGACATGTTCAGTAAGTTGTCCATCAATATTCTGCTGGTTGATGTCTTGCTCCAAATGCCCAAATATGCAAAATTCATGAAGGAGATTTTCAAAAAGAAAAGAGTAGTTGATATGGGCACAGTGGAGGTGTTGCATCATTGTAGTGCTGTGATGGCAAGTAACCTTGCTCCAAAGAGAGAAGACCTAGGAGCATTCACTATCTCGTGCACAATTGTGGTGTATATGTCCAACAAAGCACTTTTTGATCTTGGGGCGATCATAAACTTGATGCCTCTCATGATCTTCAAGAAGTTAGGTTTGGGAAGTCCCAAGCTTACAACAATAACATTGCTAATGGTGGATTATTCTATAAAACAGACAGTGGGAATTCTTGTAGATGTGTTGGTCAAGGTTGATAAATTTATCCTTCCAGCCAACTTTGTCGTGTTGGATTATGATGCTGATATTGAGGTTCCCATCATCTTGGGGTGACCACTTTTGGCCATTGGGCAAACTTTATTTGATGTGGAGTTAGGAGAGCTAAAGTTTCGGGTTGATGGTGATGAAGTAACATTCAATGTATGTCAACCAATAGAACCACCTGAGGATTGCAAAGTGATTGCAGTTATTGATCATGGAATTAAGCAAGGGAAGGAGTGTGATGAATAGGTTGATGAGGAGGACAACCCTTCAAATAATTAAGAAGTGAGATGATGAATCTATCATACCGCGACGTTAAATCAAACACTTCTTGGGAGGCAACCCAAGTGTTTCTAATTCACTAGCATTTCACATTATTGCTGTTTTTGTTTTGTAGGATGGATTTATTGAGAACGAAGTGGAGGAAAACAGGGGATGGCAGCTGCGTAAGACTTGAGAAACATAGCTGTATGTCTGCAGAATGCAAGCCAGGCATAGCTAAAAACCAACAAACCTGGAATATTTGAGTGTGTCTATTTCTCATCTGCAAAACACAGGTGAGGATCCTCGGAATGTAGGTCTACAGCAGGTCCAAGGCAGAATACCTGGCAAAAATCATGAAAAATGGAGGTAAACTGCGTGAGACCTGTGAAATGTAGGTATATACTCGCAGAACGCAGGTATGTCGCACATTGATAACAGTTAACTAGGAAAAAAAGAGGCCACCTACGCTTGATCTTTGTTTCGTAGGTTCACTCCTATGACTGCAGGTCTGGCGCAGGCGCAGGCGCAGGTATGAATGAATTTTAAAATGTTGACCGACCCATTGACCAAACCAGACCCATGGTCGAACCATGTCTTTTAAACTTCTCCCCACTTCCCAAAACTCCCATTTTTATACACCACTTTCCCATCTTCTTAACACCTCAACTACCACTTTAAATTCCCACATTCTCCCATTAATCCCACCTTAAAACCCACCAATCTCCTTACCTCCTTCCTTCCTATAAAACCTGCCATTTCTCCACCATTTTCCACCATCACCTCTCATTTCAAACAGCACATAGAAGAAGAAAAAGGCTCGGGTCGGCTACCTTTGATGGAAAAAGTTCTCCAGTTTCAATTTCTCTTTACCACTCACTTTATTTGGTATGTTCTCTTGATTTTCATCTCTGATTCTTGAGCTTTCATGATATATGTAGGCTAGCAAGCATGATATCCATTATTTTTCATGACCCATGTTTTCCCCTACTTCCCACTACTTGTTCTTTTTGTTCATGATGAATTTGTTGTTTATGAGTGTTGTGGGTAAGCTTGACATTGCAAAATTAGTTGGGTAGGAAGTATTGTTTCTTGATGTTATGCCTCTTGCATGTGCTCTTATGCTTTGAAATTTTAGTTGGGATGAAATTTTAGTAACCCACTTGCTTGAGATGCATGATTTGTTTCGATGATAGATAGGTTGACGTCTTTCTTAAAGGAAAATTGTCATTTCTTCTTTTTATGTTTTGAATATAGATAAAAATGTGATAAGGTGGGTGAGTAGTCTGAAACATGAAATTTCCTTGTTGAATATAGGTTAGAGTGGTCACTCGATGTTTCCCGATGATAGATGGGGTGATGTCTATCTTAAGAGAATTGTTGAGTGGTCCAAGTAGTTGTGATTGTTGTTAGAAATGGTTGATTAACCTTTTGGGGAAGTCTGAGTACCCGTTAGATAGTGATTGGCCTCATACTTGTGAAAAATAGGCAATATAGAGCATAAAAGTCAATGTTGATCATTATTAAGCAATTGCGAATTGCAGATTCGCTTTGTGAAATCAAGTTGTAGTGCAGGTGGAGGGTTGAGTTTCAGGTACACTGCCCATCTCCTGTATTGCACCTATGAACCGCGGATTGCCATATGCAAAATACAGGTACTAGGAAAATTTAAGTTGCGTTTCTGCCCCAGACCTAGAATGCACCTGCGAACTATGGGGTATCAACCTTCAAAATGCAGGTGCGGCACAGGTGTTTCCAGTCGTTGAAAAATACTGTTCCATTTCGTTGGAACTTATCTTTTTCTTTTTGTTCCTTAGCTTAGCATAGTTGTTTTCTCTTACTTTCCTTTATAAAAAAAACAAAAAAGATGTTGATTAGTGGATAACACTCACATAATCTTGCAGGAACATGACTTCATCTAAGCGATCGAACAAGGGGAAGGCCTCTACCTCCTCCAAGAACAAGGGGAAGGATAAGGATCAGGAGCAGCAACACCCAATTAATAGCAGAGAGAACATAATATTTTGTGTGCCCAAGATGAAGGAGTACTACCTCAAGTTTCAAGGCCAGTCACTCACTTCAGAGAAACAATTTGATCTAGAAAGACTAGGGGATGATTTACCCAACATGAAAAAATAATTTAATGAGAGGCATTGGCATACTTTCATGGATGCTCTACCTAGTTTCTTCTCTAACTCGGTGCTGAATTCTATGCCTCATATCAAGCAAGGCAAGATTACATAAAATACAAAGCAAAAGTGGTTGAGCTCTCCTGTCTTCTTTCAGTCATGGTCTGTGGTGTGGAAGTAGATATCACCCCCGATGACATTAATTCCATTTATTACGAAGATGAAATTGACTTGGGTACTGAGTTTGCAGCGAAGGTGGATGACAAAGAAAAACAACTAGAGTGGCTTCCCGAGTCATTGCCAATGGTCAACCTCTTTTGGCTACTGAGGGAGGAGAAATTTCACACCAAGACCTCAAATTCGAAGCCAAACTATGGCTAGAGTTTGTGTGTTGTCGCCTCATGCCCTCCAAAAATGATCAGTGAATGCACACCGAGGCCACCATCCTAATTGCTTATATCATGTTTGGAGTTCCCATCAACTTCGGCGGAATGGTTTCCACCCAAATAAAGAGAATGGCTCGGCAACAAGGTATTTACATGCCTTACCCTGTTCTCATTAGCGTACTATGTGCTCGGACAGGGGTCCCTTATTTCCCAGATGAAAAGCCTAGCTTCACCACTGGTGTTGTTGGGATTGAAAAGAAGAGGGACGCTGATGCTCATAAGAGAAAGAGGTAAAGGTTGCAAACCTAGAATGTCCTAGAAGGCTCCACCACCCATGACCTTGATGAAGCCCCACTATACCTTGATGAAGCCCCACTATCTCCCGATCTCAATAAGTCAAACCCTGAGATATCGGGACATGTTTCTAAGGAGGTACCACTCTGGGGTCATCTCCACCATCTTCATCCTGTAGGACGAGTGGGATCCAAAAGCTGGTTAAAATGACATAATCTCATGATAACCAACTTAAAAGGTTGGCCCAGAATTTTCCATCTCTCATCTAGCAGTTAGTGAAAAAGGCGATGAAGGATGTTTTTGACAACTTGAAAAAGTTGTGCTCCTGAGTTGATGTAGTTGAGGGAGCTATCTTATCTCTCTGGGCTGATATGAGATAACTGAGAAGTAGGGCACCCATGACCGATCCCGATATGACCTTCATTAATGAAGCCATGGCTGCCCCACACACAGCCTGTGGTCCTATTGACGACTTATTTGCGAGCTATGGAAGAGGAAGATGAGGCTGAACATAGAGATGACGGGGGGTGAAACCGAGGAAGCCAATGATGATGTTGACAATGAGGAGTAGCTGATTCAGGGAGTTCTTTCCCATCCTAGTTCTTAATTTATATATTGGGGAAAGTGTAATATTCTTAGTTGGGGTGGGGAGCTCTCTATTTCTTTCTTTGTTGGTAGTATTTAATCTTGTTTCCCTTGTCGGGCTTTATTGTTGATGTCCTTGTTATTTTTTAATTGCTTTGCTTAGATGAATGAATGCCTTTGTCGGGCTTGTTTTGAAATTTTATTCTGTTTAATTATGAAGTGCCATTGACGGGTTGGTCTTACAGTGCAATTAGTTCTTGATCCATTCTTTGCAAATTGCCTTTGTAGATAGTAGATAATAATAAACTTCAACAGTTTTCTTTATACCATGGTTCTTTCTCAAGGAAAAAATTTTTGTTTTTCTTTTTATGTGTCAAACCGGGTGAAATTTCCCTATGATAGATTGAGAGACGACTTTATTAAGGAAAAATGCCATATTTTTGAGTCATTATTGTAATTACTTTAATTGGTACCACCATATTTTTTTATGGCATAGCAATGAGTTTTGAATTTGAAAATGAGCACTCCCTTGTCATGAATTACACATTCCTTATTTGGCTTCTTGATTTGTAAGCTAGCTTGTCTAAAGTCATGCTCTTGATTTGATTGTGAAAAATAGTTGAACTCCTAGGAGTGTGATGTCTTGTATGGTGAAGCCTGTGTCTTGACTCTTGTATGTGCACATTGTCTAGAACTTTCCCCGAGTGTGATTCAAGGAAAAATCTTAGATGTAGCTACACTTAGAAAATGATTTTAAGATTTCTTTGGATAGTCACTTCACCACAAAATGACTTCCTTGAACATCAATCTTTGAGAGCCAATGTTTGAGACTTTAACCCTTTTCCTTGGAAACCACATTACAAGCCTATTACCCTTTTTAATCCTCTTCTTTGGAACCCATTCTCCCTAATTGCTAGTGATAAAAGAAAGAAAAATGGGGCTTGAAGCCCAAGATTTGGGGAGGGATAAGGAAATAAATTGAAATGAGGCAAAAACCTAACTTTAGGGGTGTGCGAAAAGGGAAAATATGTGAGATTCAATGTGAGATAGAACCAAATTACTTCTGGAAAAGAATAAAATAATTGGTTGAAAAACCTCTAATCAATAGAAAAAAAGAAAAAGTTGAAAGGTGTTATCACTTTCTTAGATGAGGCTAAATGTAGAATCCAAGGTGTTACAAGGATGGTTCTTGGTGAAAAGTGAGAATCATGAATAAGGAGAGATAAGGTGGAGTGATCTCACTGAGGTAGCAGGATGGTTGATTATGTTCATAAAAGACATTAGGGAGGTTCTAGTCACTAGAGCTAAAATTTGTCCTACCCTTACCCCTAGTTATCATTATGACCCGCAAGTCCTTAAAGATTCTGAGTGTAGCAACTCTTTATTAGTGGCCAGTTACATGAAGGGAAAGCCTTTGGGTCAAATGTATATGCACTGGAATGTTCTTGAGAGAGTGAGAATTTTTCCTGAACTTTATAATCCCTATGTGTGAATTGAATGAATATGAGTGGGATTCTCTTTTTGTGTGAGTGACATCACTTCCTTTGAGTACATGCTAAAATTATTCTTTCAATTGAGAGGTGTGAATGAGAAAAGTTGTGCAATGAACTTTAAGGAAAACCTTGAATATTAATTGTCAATGACTTGAGATGCTTATTGAGCTTTCTTTGATTGAAAATTATCATGATCCGAGCATGGGCCCCGCATTAAGATATGAGACCTAGAACCGTGAATGGCCTAAGCTAATCCATGGCGTGGCATATTACTAGCACAATATAACTTATAAGAAAAACTTATTGAAAGCTAACTAAAATGTAAGATATTCCCTTATGGATAACAAGATAATCTGATAATGTAAGCACTGAGTCACAAAGTTGAACATGCTAACTCTATGTTTGAAAGCCTTTACTAACTGATGAGCTGCTGGGATAAGCCCCTAGCTAACTCTAAAGTCTGAAACAAAAATGAGGTAAAAGAACTGAAATAAGTAGATAACTCTAGTCCTCGAAAGATGAGTACTCACCCCTGCTAGATGATCAAGTCCAGAACATTTCTAACTGTGGGTTGAGTCTGAGTACCTATATCTGTATCATGAAATGATATAGCATAGAGTATGGAGTCAATACTTTAAATATGCTGAGTATGTACGGTGAGTAAAATATGCTCGTAAAATGATAGTCTAAAATCATGAATATTAAACAAGGTAGAACAGGAGAGTAAGGACAACATGCTAAAAATCATATTCTTGAAGTAATCATGATCATGAAATATTTATCATAAGCTGAACATAATGACCCAAGGTTTAGAAATAGAAATCATGTAATGTACCATACTTGAAATCATAAGTGAAAACTCATAGAACTGGTCAACAGGTCAAATATACTATAAAATATAATATCATAATATATGAATATAAGTAACTAAAAACATGAGGAACAATGGAAGACTCATCATAACCGACACCATCATGAGAGAGCTTACATGATGCCCCACTATCTTGCTCAAGATGGCAGAGCCGTTCCAAGCTTTCCAAGCTAAGGAACGATTAAGGTGTGATATCACTTGTGAATCCCTATAGGGTTTGGTCATGAATATATACCTACATTGGCACATAATTCTAAGACTCGAGGTTTTCCTGAACCCCTAGCCTACTTGGTGCTAGACATACTCCCAAATATATGCATATGGCTCATAAACATCAACGTGAAAACAACACTTGAACTTGCATGGGCTAGCCGAAATATGAAATTATAATTATACTTGATATGCATGAAATAACTATGAAAAATATGCCATGAAGTTGGCCATGATACTTGAACTTGAATTTCATGAAAATCATACATGCTTGAATAAATCTTTATAACTTGAAATCATAAAATTCATAAGCTTAAGAATTGATAAATACCAATGCATGCTTTGATAATTCATCATACTTGAAATAATGGGCTCATAAGCTTGAAATTCATAAATCATGCATAATAGGATATAATCTTCATAAACTTGAAATCATGAATTAGTAAGTAAATTGAGAGTCAAATATGTCCTAATAGCCATGATGTTGGGCATATTATTATGCCCATTTGCCATGGATTTACCCATATTTTGCCTTGTTTTGAGTTCATAATCCTTATGAAATGTATGAATTCACGTTTTCATCTTGTAAGCTAATGAAAGTTTGAAGATGTTTTGAGCAGGAAACTAAGGAAAGAGGAGCCAAAAATGAATTAAGGTGTGAAGCATAAGTGTTCGCGAAAGTCGGTTTGGGGATATGGCTGGCGTGGTGCACCCAACACTTGTGTTTCAGAGAAAATGCACCAAAGTTGGTGCTATGGATAGCATGGGACACCAGGTATCTTAGCTTTAGAGATGAGAATTTGACTAACACCTTGGCAGATGGATGGTATGCAGCCCCAGAAGCATTCCAGACTTAGGAAATTTTTCTAACTTTTTGGTGCTATGGTAAGAGTGGGGCGCTAGAAGGGTCTTGAAGCTCACAACTTTGACTAACACTCTGGTGCTATGGTGAGAGTGGGGCGCCGGAGGTGTTAAAAAGTGCAAAAATTTGGCTAATTCCTTGGTGCTATGGTGAGAGTAACGCACCCAAAAGATATTCTTTAGAGGAAATTTGACTAACTCTGTGGTGCTATACACGGGGAGCCGCGCTAGATCCTCTTGGAGGGGATTTTTCTTATTTTTAAGTCAATTACATAAGGGAAAAAGTGTCATTTGAAGGCTCATTTATATATATAACATCTAGGGCGTTCCTATCATATCGATTATTATATCGTTCATCATTTTGAAGGTTGTAACGCAACATTTAGGAGGACAGACAAGTTCTACTTAAGTTTCTTTTTTTATTTCTTTTTTAACTAAGAATGATGGTGTTATCTTTGTTTTCCGCTTGTTTATGAGTGGCTAGACACCCATTCTAGGGTTTTGGCCATAGTTGATGGTTGAAGTTTGAAAGACTGTTGATTGTTAGTTCAGACTCTTTTGTAAAGGTTATTTATATTTACTTGTTTTAATTGATTATTCACTAGCTTGATCAACTTGTGAGTAAATCTATTGGCTTTTGGTTGAACTTGGGAAAGAAAATCAAAAGAGTTAAAAGTAAATATAAAATAGGAATTCGAAGATCCTTTGGCCCATTGGTTAAAGGTTAGAAGTTTCTATTGAAGATAGGGATATACCCTTCAACCCTGTTTAGATGAAATACAAGTAGGCATAACCGTTGTTTCATGTTTATCCTGTGATTATAGGGATATAGGCGTTAGGGTTCATGAGATAGTTCTTGGATGCTCAGGAGAGTGACAAGAAATGGGATAGTAATTTGCAACTAGAAACCTTAGGAGGAATCAATCTAGTGTAATCACGTCTTGAGAACTCAACCTGATATGAAAGTGCCAATTCCCTAGATTTTCATCATCTTTTGAAGTACAAACAAGTCCGCAACAATCTTAGTTTTAATTAATTTTACATTTCGAGTTTTCGTAGTTTAATTCTTCAAACCATTCTCCATTTTATATATTTTGTTAGAATAGCAAAATAAAGTAATAACCTTATAACAATTGATCTGACAAGTCTATGAGGGATTGATAACCGGGACTTCCAGTCCTATATTACTTGACGACCAGAATCGCTTGCGTGCATTTGGGAGACATCAAGACATAAATCATAAATTGAAACATGATAGAATTGATCCCATAGAGATATCATGGAAGATTGCATTGAATTGGGTTAAATCCTAGAGTTTCACAATTTAGAACTTGAGAAGTATAAATCATGAATTTGGACTTGAAAGGGCATTGATCTTGGGCAGATTTATATGCCCAAGTGATACTCAAATGCGTCGTTTCGTCTTGTTTATCTAATGATGTTTGTACATTCTCATGTAAATTGTAGTAAA
>JACEIK010006508.1:3168-16309 GCA_018107945.1 Datura stramonium
AGATGAGGTTCTTGTTTGTATACTTACTTGTTAGCTATACTTCAGATTGTGAGACTATTTAGGTTAAAAATCTTATCCCTCCTACTGATTAATTTTAGTTCTTTTATCAGCTTCTATTAAGCTTTTATTACGTCCTTACATACTCGGTACATATTGTACTAACGCGCATCTATAGGGTGCTGCATACTTGCCTGCAGATACGGACAGACGTGTTTCAGAACCTCCTCAGTAGTCATCCAGGGTGAGCAGATCAGTCAGCTCATTTTCTCCAGAGTTGTTAGTTAGAAATGTTTGCTCTTTTGTTGTACAGCTTTTGGGTAGGTCGGGGCCTCGTCCCGACCACTATTCCACTCTTAGAGGCTTACGGACTACAGTTTCTAGTTGTTGGCTGTGTGGGGCCTAGTTTAGCTATCACTTGCCGCCTTGTCAGATATAGTTTACATATGACTGCCTGTTTTCCTTTTGTTATGACTTAGATAGCATGGTGGTCTTGTCGGTCCGCATAGGATCCTTTTATTATTGTGATTGTTGGGTTAGTTGTTTCTTTACAGGTTGCTATATGGCCTAGCTGGACCGAGGCTGTGTTACAACCCAGATATAACTGTTTGTTTTCTTGATTTTAAGTTGCTGGCAAGAACTAGAGGTGCTTATGCCCAGCTAGGTCTGCCCAGGTCCCAGGATGGCACTAGGTGCCAGTTATGCCTCCCAAGGAGGGGCATGAAAAACTTAGTATTAGAGCAATGTGATATCCTAGGGAGTCTGCAAGGCATGTCGAGTAGAGTTTTGTCTATTGGTGTGTTGTGCACCGCATTCTATGGGCAGGAGGTTACGAGGCATGATAGCGTGGTTACCCTTCTTTCTTTTCCCAAATCGTACTATAGAGCTAAGATGTATAGTGTTGAGTTCCTAAGCTTTTGTTATTATGCTTATCTACATAGAAAATGTCTGATGCATGAAAGACTACGGCTGGTCGGGAGTTAGATACCATGGTAGGAGAGGGCACTAGAAGAGTGCCACAGTCAGAGACAACCAGACCTGAGGGCGAGAGGGAGACATCACATTGGTCTCCCAAGCATCCTCCGCAACACCAGGAGCCCCCCAGGGCACAAGATACATCAGTGCCACCCCCAATTATCCCTATACTATCATATCAGGAGGTTAGAAGTGCAACCTCCCCAATCTGATATTATGGTGCCGGTATAGACCGAAATTCCGTTATGGTCCAATTCTGATCGGTAATAAATACCGGGACTTTGCAATATTTGATTGATCACAATCCTATATATTCCATTGACTATAGAAGTTCCCAGGGAATTCATTAGAGGAATGTTTCCGATAAAAATTATTTTTTCTTGCATATCCCTACTGTTTTTCCAAATTAATCCGGCGGATACATATAATTCAGAAGAATATGTGAGTGATTCACTTTTTGTTCGCTCAAATGATGGCCGCTCAGCGCTAGACAGTGGCACCAGTTGTTGTTGAATCTACTGGAGGACCCGAAAGTTTAAGGGTTCATGAGTTTCTTTCCCTGAGTCCTTCGCAGTTCACGGGGACTAACCCCGGAGAGGATCCTCAAGACTTTCTAGATCAATTGTAGAGGATATATAGGGTGATGCATGCTATGGCCGCAGAGTGAGTCGAGTTGGCAGTATTTCAGCTACGAGATATAGTGGTTTTGTGGTACGAGAGTTGGGAGAGGTCCAGAGGTAGGGATGTATCCCTACCTACTTGGTCCAGTTTTTTAGAGGCCTTCATAGATCAGTATTTGCTTCGAGAGATCCGACAGGCTTGGGTGGATCAATTTTTGCACCTGGAGTAAGACACGATGAGCGTTCGAGAGTACGCAATGAGGTTTGACTCTTTGGCTAGATATGCGCCAGAATTTATGGACACCATGCCATCCAGGGTACACCAGTTCATCATGGGGCTTATTCCAGAGTATATGGAAACATGTGTTACAGCTACCCTATGGAAGGATATGGACATTTCGCGCATCCAAGCTTTTTCTCAGAATATATAAGGGATTAGGCAGCGTCAGCATGAGGCAGAAAGAGCGAATCAGGAGCAGCGCCAGAGGGCCAGGCCCACTGATATACAGGTAGAATTTTAGTGTGGGACTAGGCCGTGGATATCAGGTAGGCCACCTAGACCTTCACCTCAGTAGTAGCAGGGTGGTAGATCAGATCGTCACGGTCAGTCAGGTCCCAATGAGAGTTCGCGAGCGTCGGGTTCCTAGAAACAGAGGGGATCAGATCAGAGCAGGATCGCGCACCGCGTTGTAGCATCTGTAGTCGTTGACAGTTTAGGAGGTATAGATACGACTCTACTGCTTTCTATACTTGTGGGCAAGAGGTTCATATGATGAGGGATTGTCCAACCAAGATTAGGGGGATCAGGGCCAACAGAATAGGTCCTCAACAGGATCACATGCCCCAGCACCTTCGACAGGGCATAGGCCTTCAGCTCCTGCCGATAGAGGTAGAGGTAGATCAGGGGCATCCAGTTCTGGCAGTGGTCTGGATCGCACTTATGCCTTACTAGGGAAACAGGAGTCAGAGTCATCACCAGATGTTGTGACAGGTATGCTGGATGTTTTATCTCAACCAGTTTATGTTTTGATAGATTCAGGTTCTACCTTGTCTACGTTACTCCGCTAGTGGCACGAAAATTTTGTATAATACCAGAATTGCTTTAACTACCATTTTATGTATCCACACCCGTGGGTGACTCTATTATTGCTAAGAGGATTTAGTAGATTTGGTAGAGCTAGAAATGATTGATTTTGATGTAATTATGGGCATGGATTGGATAGTTCCATGTTATGCCAATGTGGAGTATTGGACTTGGACTGTCCAATTTCACTTTCCAGGGGAGGTAGTGCGAGAATGGAAAGGCAATGCATCTACGCCAAAAGGTAGGTTTATATCCTATCTTCGGGAGAGGAAGCTAATAGCGAAGGGATGTATTTACCATATTGTTAGGTTCCAGGATATGCAAGAAAAATCCCCAACTCGTCATTCCATTCCAGTGGTCAGTGAGTTTTCGGATGTATTTCTGGATGAGCTTCCTGGTATTCCCCCATAGCATGAGATCGATTTCTCTATCAACCTGCCACCAGATACACAACCTATATCCATCTCTCCATACCAAATGGCTCCTGCTGAGCTGAAGGAATTGAAAGAACAGTTGAAAGATTTTCTAGAAAAAGGCTTTATTAGGCCTAGTGCTTCATCGTGGGGTGCGCCAGTTTTGTTTGTAAGGAAGAAGGATGGCTCCTACGAATGTGTATAGATTATCGACAGTTAAACAAAGTTACTATTAAGAATAAATATCCCATTCCAAGGATAGATGATCTATTTGATCAGCTACAAGGGGCGAAATATTTCTCCCAAATCAACCTAAGGTCAGGATATCATCAGGTGCGAGTCCAAGATAAAGATATTCTAAAGACAACTTTCAAGACCAGGTACGGTCATTTTGAGTTGTTGGTCATGTCCTTCAGATTAACGAATGACCCAACAATGTTCATGAATTTGATGAAAAGCATCTTCGGGCCATATTTAGATCTATTTGTGATAGTGTTTATTGATGATATTATGGTATATTCATGCTCAGAAGCTGAACATAGAGAGCATTTGCGAACAATACTCTAGGTCATCAGAGAACGCTAGTTTTATGTGAAGTTCTCGAAATGTGAGTTCTGGTTAAATTCTATAGCTTTGTTGGGCCATATTGTGTCAGATGCAGGTATCCAGGTTAACTCGCAGAAAATCGAGATGGTAAAGACATGGCCTAGACCCACGACTCTGACCGAGGTTCATAGCTTCCTAGGGTTAGCAAGGTACAATAGAAGGTCCGTGGAAAGATTCTCTGCCTTATCAGTGCCATTGACAAGATTGACTTAGAAAGTAGCTAAATTTCACTGGACCGAGGCTTATGAGCAGAGTTTCCAGGAACTGAAAAATAGTTTGACATCTACACCAGTATTAGCCTAACCGGAAGGTCCATAGGGCTATGCAGTATACTGTTCTGCTTTAGGTGTTGGGTTGAGATGTGTTCTGATGCAGCATGGCAAGGTGATTGCCTATGCTTCGAGGCGGCTAAGGAAGCACGAAAAGAATTACCCCATCTATGATTTAGAATTGGCTGCAGTCAATCATGCTCTGAAAATTTGGAGGCACTATTTATATGGTGTTCATGTAGATATTTTTACGGATCACAAAAGCCTCTAGCATATCTTCACGCAAAAAGAGTTGAATTTGCAGCAGCGTCATTGGCTAGAATTGCTGAAAGACTAAGACATGAATATCCTATATCACCCAGGGAAGGCTAATATTGTAGCAGATGCCCTTAGCTGCAGATCCATGGGCATCCTAGCATATTTGAGGCCAGAATAGTAGGAAATGGCTCGAGAGCTACGCCAGTTAGCCAATCTAGCAGTCCGAGTAGTAGATTCAGAGGATAATGGGGTCATGATATAGAATACAGTAATATCATCTCTAGTTGTGGAGGTGAAGGAGCGACAATATGAGGACCCTAGCTTAGTACAGCTCAGAGAAAAGGTTCAGCGGGGTGAACTATTGACCTTTGAGTTAACGGGAGACGGTGTCTTGAGATTCAGAGGTCAACTCTGTGTTCTAGATATAGTAGGGCTTTGCCAGCAGATTATGGCATAGGTACATTATTCTCATTACTCTCTTCACCCAGGTTCGACAAAGATGTACCATGATATAAAGGATATATATTGGTGGCCTGGGATGAAGAAAGGTGTAGCTGAGTTTGTAGCACAGTGCCCTAATTGCCAGTAGGTGAAATCTGAACATCAGAAACCCGGCGGACTGACTGAGGAGATAACTCTACCTATGTGGAAATAGGAGGAAATTAATATGGATTTTGTTACAGGGCTACCTCGCACCAAGCATAAATCCAACTCCATTTGGGTCATTGTCGACAGATTGACGAAATCAGCCCATTTCTTGCCATTCAGGACTACATTTTTTATCGAAGATTATGCTAAGTTATATATTACGAAAATAGTTTGACTGCATGGCATCCTAACATCTATTATTTCTAACAGAGGGGCAAAATTCATAGCTAGATTCTGGCAGTCATTAAAGAAAGGTTTGGGGATTCAAGTTAATTTGAGTACAACTTTCCATCCCCAGACAAATGGTCAGGCTGAGCGCATGATTCAGACACTCAAGGACATGTTACAGGAATGCGTGCTAGACTTTGGAGGGAGTTGGGATGAGCATCCACCCATTATTGAGTTTGCATACAATAACAGTTATCATTCCGCTATTCCCCCATAGGATAGTTTAAAGTAGGGGAAGCAAGGTTGATTGGCCCAGATATGATACATCAATCAGAAGAAAAGGTGAAACTTATCAGAGAGCATTTGCTAACAGCCCAAAGTCGTCAGAAGTCCTATTCCAATGTACGGCGTAGAGACTTCGAATTTAATGTCGATGATTGGGTATTTCTTAAGGTTTTGCCTATGAAGGGCGTGATGAGGTTTGGCAGGAAGGGCAAGCTTATCCCTAGGTTCATTGGCCCATATCGGATCCTTCGATGGATAGGCTGAGTAGCTTATGATTTAGAAATACCTTCAGAGCTAGAATCTGTTCATCCAGTTTTCCACGTGTCAATGCTACAAAAGTGCATAAGAGTCCCTTCTTGGATTGCCCCGGTTGAGGATGCTCAAGTTACTGAAGAGTTGTCCAACGAAGAGACTCCGGTTGCAATACTAGATCACAGGTTCATAGATTAAGGACTAAAGATGTAACCTCCGTTAAAGTCCTATGGAGGAACACAAATATAGAAGAGGTGACTTGGGAAGCTGAGGACAACATGGAGTCTGAATATCCTCACTTATTCTAGGCTTGATCCAAATTATGCAGTTGAGGTGAGATTGTTAGTCAGGTATTGTTTTGTTGCTTATACTATTAGTATTGACTAGTTGTTCACTTTTATGTTGAGAAATAGTTGTTTGTAGCGTCCTGTGAGACGCCTACGTTGTACTTTTCTATGTTTCAGGTTTTCGGATAGTCCATATTAGAGAGGAGACTCTGTCGAAATATTTATGGCAGTGGTTACAGGAGTTGAGTCTCTTAAGTTTAGATTGCATTCGAGGACAAATATTCCTAGGGGGGTGATGTTACACCCCGTAAGTTTCTCTCATTTAACCGATGTGTGTGTACATATGTTGAGAGTTTTGGGGTATGACGCATACAAGGAAGGGCTTTGGGAATGAAGATACGAGCATGTTGTTGAGCGAGCAAGATGCCGGGGTTGGGGGTTGGGCGTCGCGCCGTGCTGCCTGCCCACTGTCATGGCTAGCACGTCGCGACCGTGGCCTGGTGCGATTGGTAACATGTCGCGCCTCTAGACACCGCCTCAAGACTATATATATGTATTAATTTCAAGTTTAAATCATATGAACATTTACCTAAAAATAGATGCTCGGCCATATGATATTTCCCTTCAACTTTTCATTCAATTTTCACCAAATTACGCCATTAAACTCCATTCCAACACAAATTCATCTTGGATAACAAGTTTCATACCTATGAAGAACGTTCCTATGGAGTTATTTCTTGAAAATTTGCTCGGATTTTCGGAGCCCCGCTGAGTAAAATTTGTAGAAATCACTTCTAATTGAGTCCTAAGCGGCTACAAGTGATAGGTAAGCATTTCTACCTTCTAAACTCTCAGGAATTTTTAAGTTTTCGACTGAATTGGATAGAGTTTAATTTGTAGTTAATGTCTTTGAAAGATATTGTTATTATCTATTTCCTATTATTAAAAATAGCCTCATTCTCTTAGTGTAACGGCCGCAATTTGGTGGAATTACCGGCTTCAGGTGGGAACTATTTGGGTGAATGGAAATTGACAATTGAGGTATGTAAAGGCTAACCTCTTGGGCAAGTTATCCTCGTCGTATAGTTGATATGACCCCTGCCTTGTAAGTAAGTTGCGAGCAGGTATATTTTGATTAGCTGCTGCAGATAGATTTGAGACTAGAAGGTATGACTTCGGTGGGGATTGACCCCACCTCATACAGCCTTTCATTGACCAACCTCAGGTTTGATAGCTGTGTCATTGCCTACGGGGCTATAGATCGCTTAGAGGAGCTTTATGATGTCTGAAAGGACTTTAGTAAGGCCTACAAGACCGTATTATTGTTCATCCATGAATGGACTTCTTTTATTCCATAATGACATTACTAACCCTCCGTCAAGCCTTGTGAGCCCAGGGTGCAGTCAAAGGAGCCCAGATGGCTCAAACACAGGTACAAGAGCCCAGTGGTCTTTGTTGCAGACCCAGAGGCCAGGTAGGTTGTCTATAGTTACCTTTCGGATCATATTGACCATGTTAGGGGTATATATATTGAACTGTACTTGCTAGGGCTTATGGGGGCCTAGGTAGGTTATTCTTTGTTGATTGTACCTTCCAGGATTATGGGGGCCAGGTGAGGTTCTTGTTTGTATACTTACTTGTTAGCTATATTTCAGATTGTGAGGTTATTCAGGTTAAAACTCTTATCCCTCCTATTGATTACTTTTAGCTCTTTTATCAGCTTCTATTCAACTTTCATTACTACCTTACATACTCGGTATATATTGTATTGACGCCCACCTATGGAGCGTTGCATACTTGCCTGCAGGTACGGACAGAAGTGTTTCAGGACCTTCTTAGCAGTCATCTAGGGTTAACAGATTAGTCAACTCCTTTTCTTTACAGTTTTCAGTTAGAAAGGTTTGCTCTTTTTTTGAACAACTTTTGGGTAGGTGGGGGCCCTGTCCCGACCACTATTATACTCTTAGAGGCTTGCGGACTACAGTTTCTAGTTGTTGGTTGTTGTTAGCCATGTGGGGCCTATGTATGTTATATTTTTTGTGTTGGCTGTGTGGGGCCTAATTTAGCAATTAGTTAGCAGCCTTATCTTCTATCGTTTATATATGACTGCATGTTTTCCTTTTGTTATGACTTAGATAACATGGTGGTCTTGTCGGCCCGCATAGGATCCTTTTATTATTGTGATTGCTGGGTTAGCTGTTTCTTTATAGGTTTTCTATGTGGCCTAGTTGGCCCGAGACTGTGTTTACAGCCAAGATATAACTGTTTGTTTTCTTGATTTTAAGTTGTTGGCAAGCACCAGAGGTGCTTATATCCAACTAGGTCTACCTAGGTCCCAGGATGGAACTAGGTGCCAGTCATGCCTCCCAAGGTGGGCGTGACATTTTAGAAGTTTGGATTATATATCAAATTACATAAATCTTAATTGAATGGCGTACTAGAAATAATTTTTATTCTATACTATATTTTGAAAGTTGTATAAAATATTGTGGGTTGATATATGGAACTTCCTGTAAAAGGATGTAGATACACCTGAAATGATAAACATGAAGATAATAGAGTGTTTCTAGATTATTTGAGTAATGATGAATATTGATTGGTTGAGTCAGATGCCCAACTATACAACAAACTTTCTTTGGGAGGGGTGGGGGTGGGGGTCAGTGACCATTGTCCTGTTAAAGCAAAATTTCTAGTTGCCAGAGTAAGTAAGAGGAAGGCATTTAAATATTGTAATACTTGGGGAATCCATCCTAGCTTTATAGAGATGTTGAAGGAAATATGGCAATGTCAAGTGAAGGGATGCATTATGTTGTAAGTGTTTAAGAAGCTAAAAAGGTTGAAAATGAAATTAAGGGATCTTAATAAAAAATACTTCATCTTTGAAGAAAAAGAGGGCGGTCTAACTTTGAACTTAGTGTAACAGGAACTTCAAAGTTCAAAGAAATCTTAGAGATCAAAACCTACAAAGGCAGGACAAGGAGTAAGCTAAAAAATTTAAGGAATCTTCTTATATGGCAGAACTATATTTTCAATAGTGGAGTAAAGTGAATTGGATCAAACTACGAGATGGCAACAAGAAATATTTTTAAAAAGTGATTTAATTCTTAATCGAATGTCTTAAATTGTTATTTTTTGCCATAGATAGATGGTTTATAAATTTTTCCTGGGATATATACGCCTGGATTCAAAATAACATTACAAGTGTTACATTTGGGGTAACATGTGTAGATGCTTCATTTTTTAAGGAACATGTGTGGACATTTCATTCAGGTAGGTTTCTAATATGTTTCCTCCCTTTCTATTTGCAGCTGCTCACAGTGGTATGTGTGATCACTTTGCCCTTACAAAGTATGTTGAGTGCAAACTTTAGTCTGACCTTATTGTATTAGTTGTGATATGTCGTTTGCTTTTGTTGCTCTTACCTAAATTAAATTCTCTTATGCCCAATTGTTCCTTTCATTGGTTAAGATATTTAGCTACAGTTGTACCTGTTATATGATCTATATTATGAGAAAAAGATTATGATTATGTGTTTTTTATTTCTTGATTGATGTAATTTTTTTCTTAGACATTGAATCATCTGCTAAAGACTAGTTCTGGTCTCCTTATTGGCTATTGAGATAGCTATTTATTTGAAAAGTCAATGCTTTTATTGCTACCGTAATTGGTCATGCCTAGCTAGAGTAGGTACAACTTTTTTGGCTTATGGAGATTTTTTAAAGGTAACTAGGGTATAATATAGTTGATCATGCCTAAATTACACCTCGCAATGAAGTATAAAGCGGTTGCTGACAAATATTGTAACCCAACTAGGTTGGGGCCAATTCCTTAGGGAATAGGTCAAATATAACATGTTAATGGTGAGTAAATGAACCAGTAATCAATATTTCAGAAGGGGGTTGCAATAAAGTAAAATGTATTTTTAAGCTAAGAAGTTGTTGTTATCAAGTTTATGAGAAGAAACTAGGATTGTGTTCCCCCATGATTTCATAACGTAGTAGGCTTATTTTATTAGTGATATATCCTGGTGAATTTTATATAAGACAATGCATCGCAAGTAGAATATATCTTGTAGTAAAAGACTAGATNGATATATCCTGGTGAATTTTATATAAGACTGAAGATTATGTTTATCAAACATCTCTTGACCTACATAGATAAATTTCACTTTGAATCCGCTCGGACTTTAGGTGTTCATATTTTGCCCTCGTCATATGTCTTGGATTAACTATCTTCCATGAGAGCTCAAGTTAATTAGATGAGGGTTGGTAGCCTAAAATTTCTATTGTTATTCTCTTTTCCTAACTTCAACATCTTTGGTCGAGCAAGTTGATGATATAGGCATATTTCGACGTTTGCAACCGCTAAAACTAAATTAAAATTAAGAGAATAACAATTCACTCAATTCACCATTCAAGAATCACTATTTTATTTTCCTACTTCCATTAATCCATCATGGTTCCCAAAACCCTAGCTAAAGAAATTAGCTACTCATGTTTGAATAAACAATCGCATAATATATATAAAAATTCATGAAGAATACTTACAATAATATGAAACAACTTGACAATTCGTGAAAGCTAAATAGAATCATAAGAACTTGATGTATCTCTCAACAATTGTATGGAATAATATTTTCCACACTTACAACAAATTAATACTTGACTATGAGTTAATGAATAGTGGTGAATGAATTTTCACAACTGATTGGCACCAAAAATGTCTTAAGAGGGGGTATTTATAGTAGTAGAATAAGTCTGCATCTGTTCCTACTTGGACTGAGATTTGAATTTGCAGGCTTTGAGTCGACAGTAAGGGTCCGTGTCATGCGGCCCATCGTTCCATCTTGGCCCTGCGTCTTACAGCTAGGTGCACTGATGTGGCTGTTGGATGCCAACCTCCATTTTGTTGTGGCACTTGCTCCTTTTTGAGTTCAGCTTGGCAACACTTGCTCTTTTAAGCCCAAATGAGTCAAAATCCATCACTTTTATCCCTGCAAATATTTAATCATGTGTGTTAACTTTTTTCACAAATCATGCAAAACCAAAGTAATCACACATTATTTGTTCCCGAAATATAGCTAAGTATAGGAAAAGTATGGCAAATAAGTGCATAAATACGCACATCACCATCCCATACTTAAATTACTGTTCATCCTCAAATAATCTATTACTTCCTCACTCAATTTTCAACCACAAAATTCACCTAACAAACGGGTCTACTTACACTCAGGTTCATTAGATAATTCAATCAAGCTCCAACAATCCACTCAATGTGCATATAAGATCAACATTCAAAGGTCACAAGTTGTCACAATCCGAACATAGGCCCGGATCGAGACATGGGGCAAGGAGCTATGAGAGACTCCAAGTCGATCTATGGCATGACATACATCTAACTCTATCAATAAAAGTAGAATATTTATCATAATAAACGTAGAGGAAGTCTAAACATAACATAACATCATAATACAACACGAGTCTGAAGCTGAATACAATCTATGTCTGAAAAGCCTCTAATTCTGATGAGTTGATGGGACAAGACCCCAACTAACTCTCTAAGTCTGAAACTGAAAATGTAAAGGTAATTGGTAAGGAATGGTCCTCGGGAGATGAGAACTCACAATTGAAGCTAGATGCTAACTCTGAAAACTGGCTAATAATGGGGCTGAGTCTGAAGATCGGAACTTGTATTATAAAACAATACAACATAGAGTATGCGGTCAGTATGTGGAATGTACCAAGTATGCAAGGTACGTAAAATCATTAAAACATGCATAATATAAAATATAATCAAGATAAGAATCTGAGAGTAGAGCTTGCAAGCTATTTTCTGAAATCATGATCTGAACGTAACTGAACTTCATTACTGAATAGAATAACCCAAAGCTGTTAACTGATAATCATAAGTAAAACTGAACATTGGGTCAAACCTTCTTTTAAAACATATATGTGTATATATATGTATATATATCATGAATTATAAACATTCATAACATAAAATCACGAGGAACAATGAGAGACTAGTCATATAACCGACATTACCACGATAAAGCTTACGTGGTCCCGACTATCACACTCAAGTGGACAAAGCCGTTCATAACCTTGTCAGGGCTAAGGACGCTACCATGATATTGGTATCAAGCTGAAGGCCCCTTGGGGTAGGGGAAAACTCCAAATGAGGTCCCAAATAATCTGATCATACCTAAGTTGGTACGTAATTCTGAGGCATAGGGTTGACTGACCCTTAGCCTACTCGGTGCTAGACACTACTCCCAAAAACATGCATATGCTCTCCATCAGTTTTCAATGAAGCTGACAAATGTCTATTGACAAAGTTGAATAATCATATACATATAAAATCTGAAATCATACATGCGGAGCCTTGGCTCAAACCATACCACAAACTGAACATTATTAAGAGTCTTGACTACAAAACCATGTGGTAAGCTAATTGACACGAAATCATAAATCATACTTGAACATATGGGCTTGCCCAATATTTAAACATGCTTGAAAATACTTGATTCACTTGAAAATATGATCATAGACATGGGTAACTTGAAAATATGCTTTTCTCATAAATATCTCATCATACTTGAACATACATCATAGATCTCAACTTTCATGAACTTTCATGGATGAGCATCATAATTTATAAAACTTGACAACATTATAAAACTTTCCCATAAATCATAATTCAACAATAGAAACATGCTTAAAATATACCCATGGTAGAAACTTAGGGAATTCATGCATTGGGTTAAAACCCTAAAGAATCAACATGTAGATTTTCATGAATTAGAGAGGGATTGGGAATGGGTGTAGACGATTTCACCCATTCATAACTTACATACCTGAGAAGGACTGATTATACAATTCCCTTGATTTCCCAATGAAGAGTTGATAAAGAACTTGGAGAACTAGGCTTGATCACCTCTCCGAAACCTCTAAACTTGCATGCATGAATTAGGAATGGCTTAGGATTAACTTACCCTTCTTAAAACTCACTATTCGGAGCTTAAAACAACGTAGTTTAGGCCTTAGGATCATAGGAATTATGAAAAAACCCTTACTAAATTCGCAGGGAAAAACAGACTGCCAGTCCCAACGAGGGACTGGACGAGTCGTTGCCATGGATCGCAACTCGTGGTCAGAAATCGTTAAGTACACTACCAAACTTTCACCTGAGGCTCATCACAGGGGACCTAACTAGTCACTACTGGTGACCACGACTCGTGGTCACCTCTCGTTATCTTCACTGCCAAAATTCCCCTTCC
>JACEIK010006508.1:23987-86724 GCA_018107945.1 Datura stramonium
CCTTAATGAAATTTCTCTGAAAATCTGAACTGGGTGAACCAACGAGCGATCCCACGAGTCGTTGCATGATACCATGACCCGTGGTATCGAGTCGTTGGATCCACTGCCTAAATCCATACTTTCAGATTCTTCCCATGAATCAAAGTACGAGTCGTTGCTTAAAATGACGGGTCGTTAGTTCGACCGTTGCCAGCCCCTTCACAAACCTGAACTTCCCTTACCACGAGCCTCACCAGGACTCATGGTTGCTTCCAACGAGTAGTGGTATCGATCCGTTGCATCCACTGGATAATCTGGCAACCTATGCCATGACTGTTGACCAAGAGTCGTCACTTCTCACCACGAGTCATTGGATGATATGTGGTATCCCCAACTGCCAAGGTCCAATTGCTCCTACGATAGCTAACAACGACCCGTGGTTTTCAACCACGAGTCGTTACATCACCCATCTTGTGAATTTTTCCCAGTTTTTCAGCCAACTTCCAATTTTGATCTCGGGTATAATCTTAGGCACTTTCGGGGTATTACACAACTCATGTTACGATTCATATGTTGGTGCTACGATCTGTGAGTCCATCCGTACCAAGAGACTACCTTTGTGAAATTTTCTCTGGATAATTCCACGACTCCAGTTACGACTCATACCATCATGGTATGGTTCGTACTCAGAGTCATATGTTGCCTTCCCATGATTCCATCCTTCTAACTTTCATCATGGTTATCAGTACCACTCGTACTGAGACTTGTACTTTGGCTGATTTTCTTCATTTTAAGGATTCTTTTGCATATTTTTGCTCCAACACTCATTTTATCTGAAATCGAAGTAAAAGTGCCTCATATCCATATAAACATACCTAAGTCCATGCTATTTTCTCAATTTTAAGCGTTGAAAGTGCTGTAAACTCACAGCATATCATGCCTTACCTGCGAAACGCAATCACAGACTTGCGGAACGCAGGTGTAGCACAGATTCAAACTAGTGCACCTGGGAAGAATCGTGAAAAAGAGATGAGACCTGCATCTCACCTGTGAAGACATGTGCAGATATGTGAGATGCGGGTGTACTGACCTCCAAGACAGTGCACTGGACAAAATAAGGTCCATCTGCGTTTGACCTGCGGCTCGCAGATCCAAATCATCGACCATGGGTGCAATGCAAGTACAGGAATGAGGTAAATTTTAAATGATTGACCGCCCTTTTGATATAACTGACCTAGATCCGGCGTTGTCTTTTAAACTTCTTCCCTTCTTTTGAAAACCCCTAATTTTCTACACCACTATCCATTTTCTTAACCCCTCAACTACCTTCTTCATTTCCCACATTCCCCCATTAACTCACCATAAATTCCACACAACCTTTCACCTTCTTCTTTCCTATAAATTCCACCCTTCCTTCCCTTCTTCTACCATTCAAACACGAAACAAAAGAAGAAAAACAACTTGGTTCAGTCTCATCTTTGGAAAAAGCTTCAAGTTTAACTTTAATTTTTAATTTTATTTCTCTACTCACTCCATTTGGTATGTCTTCTAATTTTCATCTTTTCTTCTTTAATCATGATGATATGTGTAGCACATAAAGCATGATAGTTGTCATTTTCCATGACCTTTTTTCCAATATATGCTCTTCATTTCTATGTTGAAATTGATTCTTGTGGGTGTTTATGGGGAGTTCAAAAATTCAAATTAAATGGGTACAAATTCTTGTTTCATGATGCTATATCTATTGGATGTGCTATATTGCTTTGCAATTTTAGTGGAGGATGAAGTCTGAGTAACCCATTTGCTTGAGATGAATGAGTTTTCGCGATGACAGATTGGGTGATGTCTTTCTTAAGAGAAAATCATCATTTCTTCTTGTTTACCTGATAATGTAGATGAAAATAAGATAAATTCCTGTGAGTATTGTGGATTTTTGAAATTGATGTGATGAATGTTGGTTGAATTGGTCACTTGACATTTTCTGATGATAGATGTGGTAATTTCCTTCTTAAGGAAAGTCGTTGAGGTGTCATAATGGTAAAAAATTATTGTTGATAGTGTTAGAAAATCCTTAAGGGGAGTCCGAGTACCCGTTAGATAGTGATATTGCTCATTCTTGTTGAAAAATTTGAAGTGAAAGCATGAAAATTAAAGTCTAGGCACTGTTAAGTAGTTGTGGGATGTAGATCTTGCTCCGTGGAACGCAAGTCTGGGACTGCCCTACACCTGTATTTCACCTACGCACTACAGATCTTGATCTACAAAACACAGATGTAATGTAGGTGCTGAGGCCATTTTGTAGTGATTTTGCCATACACTTGCGTCACACCTGTGGGCTGCAAGTATGCACCTGCGAAACGTAGGTGTGGCGCAGGTGCTGGCGCTTATTCTAATGGCTGCTTCATTTTGTGGAACTCCAATTTCTGTGTTTTTCTCTCCTTAACTTAGTTAGCTGTTTTCTTTTATTTTCCATAAAGAAAAATACAAAAAGAGTTTGGTTTGTTTTGTGGCACTCATATTGTCTTGCAAAAAAATATCATCATCCAGGCGACAAGACAAGGGAAAGGCCTCAGCCTCCTCCAAAATCAAAGGCAAGGGAAAAACCCTAGAACCTCAAATCCCAGCTAACAGTGTAGATGCCATCAAATTCTATGTAGACAAAATGAAGGCATACTACATCAAGTATCAGAGCTGATCGATGACTCCAAAAAAATGTTTCAATCTAGCAGCGCTGGGGCAGGAGTTCCCCAACATCGACAAGCAATTGCTGAGAGTGATTGGCACCCTTTCTTAGATGCTTTACCTGTCTACTACCATAACCTGGTAGCAGAGTTATATGCCTCCTATCAAGCAAGGTAAGACTCGATAAAACACACATGGAAGGTAGATGATTTTCCAAATCTCCTATCAGACAGGGTCTATGGAATAAAGGTGGATATCACCCCAGATATAATAAACTCTATCTATTAGGTGAAGAAATTAAACTAAGGAAAGAGTTTGTAGAAAAAAGTGGCTACAAAGGAAAACCAACTCCAATGGGTGGCTCAGACTATATTAGATGGGCAACCGCTCTGGGCCACCATGGGAGGGGAAATGCCAAGGCTAGACCTCCAATTGGAAGCCAAATTGTGGCTAGACTTTGTGGGTTGTTGCCTTATTCCCTCTCAAAATGATCAACAGATAAATCTTGAGGCCGCCATCTTGATTGCATGTATTAAGTCCGATGTACATGTAAACTTCGGTGAGTTAGTCGCCACTCAAATGAAAAGAAAAGCTAGGCAGCAAGATCTCTCCATGCCTTTTCCTATTCTCATCAGCCAATTATATGCTCGATCAGGGGTTCCATACTTTAAAATGAACGGTTTAGCTCCGCTACCAAGGTGATTGATATTGACAAGAAGAGGGACGCAGATGCTCCCAAGAGTAAGTGGGAGAGAATGCAAACCTGGGATGCCCCAAAGGCTCCGCAACTCATGACTTTGATGAGGCCCCATTGGCCCCCAACCTCAATGATCCCACTCCCAAAATATAGGGACATGCTTCCGAGAGGTGCCACCTCAGGGGTCTTCATCACCTTCATCCTCCATACTGAGTGGGCTGCCAAAGCTGGCCACCATGACCCACTCACATGAAAATCAACTTGCAAAATGACCAGCCTTCATTTAGAAATCAGTGAAGACCACATTGAAGGATGTTTTTGACAACTTGAATAAGGTATGCTCCCAAGTTGATGTGATTGAGGGAGCAGTATCTTCTCTCAAGGCTGATGTGACAGAATTGAAGGGCAGGGCCCCCCTCTCCAGGCTATATATGAGCTTTTTGGATAAAGCTATGTCTGCCCCTAATATAGCTCGGGGCCCTATAGATGACCTTCTTGGATACTTGGGAGTGGATAATGAGGATGATGACAATGAGGATAGTAAAGCTAGTGCGGGTGCTAGTGATGAGATTGGAGCTAACGATGACACGAAAGAATAGTGGCTTTGAGAGTTCTTACCCCTTATTCTTAATTTGTATATTGGGGACAATGTGTAATTTTTATTTGGGGGTGGGGTGTGCTTCTATATTGATCATTGACTCTTGTTGTCCTTGTCGAGTTTGTTTATTTGTTGATGTTATGAATATTTTGCATTGTTGTTTTGATAAGCAAATGCCCTCGTTGGGCCTCTTTGGATTAATTAAATTGTTGGGTTGATTTTCTTGTTTTGATTATATGAGTTGCCATTGATGAGTTAGTTTTACATGTCAATTAATTCTTGACCCGTGCTTTGCAATCGCCTTTGTGGATAGTAGATAGTAATAAAACTCCAAGGGTTTTCTTTATACCAAGGTTCTTTCTCAAGGATCAAATTTTATTTTTCTTTTTGTGTGTTGAACTAGGTGATATTTCCCTATGATTGATTGAGAGGCAACTTTCTTAAGGAAAAAGGCCAAGTTTAATTTATCTTTTTGAGTGTTGTTCTACTTTGAATGGTACGGCTAAATTTTTTTATTGGCATAGCAAAATAATTTTTGAATTTGAAAGGGGAACAAGCATATTAAAAAGAGAACTCTCTTATCATGAGTTGTACATTCTTTGTTTGGATTTTTGATTTGCCAAAATGAGTGTGCAAAAAACTCAAAAATAGCTTGTCTATAGTCATACCTTTAAATTGATTATGAAAATAGTTGAACTCCTTGGAATTTTATGCCTTGTGTGGTGAGATTTTTTTGTTTTATTCTTGTGTATGCATATAGTCTAGAACTTGCCTCGAATGTGATTCAAGGCGAAATCCTAGATGTAGCTGCACTTGAAAAATGACCTTAGTCTCTTTTTGATTAGTCACTTCACCACAAAATGACCTCCTTGAGCATCAACCCTTGTAACCACTGTTTGAGCCTTAAGCCCTTTTCTTGGAAACCATATTACAAGCCTTATACTCTTTTTAATCCTCCTTTTTGAGACCCATCATCCCTAATTTCTAGTGATAAATGAAAAATTGGGCTTGAAGCCCAAGATTAGTGAAAGGATAAGAAAATGAAATGTGATGTAGGTAAAATCCTATGTTTGGGCGTGTGCAGAAAATAGGAAAAAGAGGAATGAGCTTCAATGTGAGGTAGCACCTATTGTTTGATGAAAAGATAAAATAGTCGGTTGAAAAACCCTTGATCAAAAGAAGAAAAAGAAAAGTTGAATGATGCTATCTCTTGTTTAGATAAGGCCTAAATGCAAAATTTAAGGTGTTGAAAGGTCTCTCACGAGGAAAAATGTGAAGGGTGAGAAGGGAGAGATAAGGTGAAGTAGACTCGCTAAGTGTGGCGGGATGTTTAAATGTTTCCACAAAAAGAATTAGGGGGGTTCGAGTTACTATAGCTAAATATTCTCCTACCCTTACCCCTAGCCTTAATTATAACCCGCAAGTCCTTAATGATTTTGAGTGTAGCAACTCTACATTAATGGCGAGTTACATGAAGGGAAAACCTATAGTTCGATGTGTATACACTTGAATATCTTTGAGAGAGTGAGCATCTTTACATCATTTTATAGTCCCTAATGTGTGAATTGCATGTATATGAGTGGGATTTTCTCTCTTTTGGTGAATGGCATCACTTCCTTTGAGTAAATGCTAAAATTGTGCTTTCAATTGAGAGGTATGAATGTGACAAGTTGTGTAGTGAACTTCTAGGCAAACCTTGAATTTTGATTGTCAATGACTTGAGATTCTTATTGATCTTAACTTGATTAAATATTCCCCTGTTCTGAATTGAAATAATGAAAGTAAGTTGTGCCAAATAATTGTGGTTACCAATTGAATTTATGCAACATGTTTTGAGTCTTCTTGTTTTCTTGAATTGGTGTGTGATTTTGGGGTGGTCTTCAGTTTTACTGGTCTCACGTGTAACTCTTATTATATGGTATGCTTAATTCAATTCTAAGTTATGAGTAAATTCCTTGTTTTAGGACAAGAAATGGTTAAATTTTGGGGGTTTGCTGAGTTGGTAAATTACTAACTCATTAGGCCTTTAAGCATGAGTTATTACCTTGTTATCACACCAATTAGGAAGGTTTTATGTATTTTCTCTTTGTTTGTGCAAGTATTTGACTTAGTCAAAGAAAATGAAAGAATTGAACCAAAAGCACTTCGCTGGAAGTAAAAGCTACTTGCGTGCCGCATATGGACACCTGCGAAATATAGGTGCCACGTAGATGGCACTAGAGGAACTGCTCAGATGAACCTGCGAAGCGCAGGTTGGCACTTGTGAAACACAGGCGCAACAATAAAATGGCTTCAAACACCATTACCTTAACCTTCGGTCCACGGATGGGCACCTGCGTCTTGACTCGGATGCTGACAAGGGAAAAATCGCCCAGATTTTGCACACATATACTTGAGAAGCTTCCAAGGGCAAATGTTGAAAGCTGTGCAAGAAGAATTTGTAGATTTTTGCCACAATTGTACACACCCATTTCATAACACATCATAGCATAAAATCGAATATTGTAGAGAGAAGTAGAGATAGATAGATAGTACACTTTCCTTCTTCTTTTCTTCTTCAATTTTATTGGGCAAAGAACACCAGTGTTGTCGATTTTGAAAGCTTAATTTATTATTTAATATAATGGTTGTTGAGGAATTTCCTATGGGTATAATTTCTCTTTCTCCATTTATGAGTAGCTAAATTATTAGCTAAGGGTGTGTGCATGATGTGTGTTTAAACTTGGTTAGGTGTTGATGATTAGTTCTTCAATTCAATTTATAAGTATGGATCTATTATTTCCTCTAAGTTTTAATTCAAAAATTAATGGTTGCAAATATTGATTTAGCTTGCTTATCTTGCTTTTACTTGAGAAAGAGGAGTGATTTGGGTGAGGAATCAATAGTGAGGATTTAGAGTGTAGGTGTGTGGGCTTGAACTAGAGATAGTAGTACCCATATCTCCACTCCATTAAAGGGCTGAGGCTAGAGATAGCTTAACCCTTCCTCAATCTTTGTGGCTAATTTATGTTATGACTTTGGGGTTTGAGAAAACCCAAAGTAAAAACACCCTTGTGGTTGAAAATTAAGAGGGTATAATATTATCCATGTTGAAAATTGAGTTTATGGTATTTCAATCAACCCCAATCTAGTTGACACGCCATCATTAGCACATCCCTAGTTCCTTCTCATCAATCGCGATAATTTAATTGTCCAATTTCGTTTTGCTCTTTGAATTCAATATTATTTCTCTTTTCGCCTCAATTTTTACTTTGCACATGTTAAACAATGATGTATACTTGTTTGAATTAATTTATGAATTTTGGATTATCTCTCTCAATTTCTTGTAGGATGCGACCTTGACGTCTGTTGGATATTTTATTTTTCGATAATGACCATTCACACCTCCTTTAAACGGGAGAGATATATTGAGCATTATCAGAATGCCTTAGATAAAGAGAATAGGAGAGGGAGGAATTTATTCAAATATGAGCAAAAGGGGTTCCATATGAAATAGCCTTTATGTTATGTAGAATCACGAATTTCAAATTATTAGTTGACGAAATCCTAAAGCAACAGAATATTACTTTGGTTTCAAGGTGTAGATGTTGTGAACAAGCAAAAGAAGAGACAATAGAGCACCTATTTTTGACAGGAGAGTTTGTATCATCAATTTGGAAATATTTTATAGAAGCAGCAGGTCTGCGAGGACCTTTTATTCAGGTGAAACATGCTATTAGACAATGGTGGAGTATGCAACATTGTGCAAAACTCACAGGCATATGTTAAGCAGTTCCATCCTTCATATGTTGGAAATTATGGAAAAAATGAATACTATAACTCATGGTGGGAAGATGAGCAGAGGGAAAGTAATACAAAATATCAATGTTGTCAGGACCCGAATGTAGACCCGGATTGTAACACGGGACAACGAGCCCTGATCTTGGGCAGATTTATATGCCCAAGCGATACTCAAATGCGTCATTTCGTCTTGTTTATCCATCGATGTTTGTACATTCTCATGTAAATTGTTGTTAAAATGTGAATTTATACTAACCAACATGATTAACGTTGGTTTGCAGGAAAAATATAATTTTATGAAGCTAAGATGCATGTTGGGAGAAATCGGGAATGGACTCGGAAGCGAGTAGGGAAAAGGCCAAGGAAAGCAGGAATTAATGGGGCTCCGTGATGGAGCCGTGTCACGCTGCCATTGCGGATGCATTCTGCCCCGGATGATAAAAGTTGGCCAATTTCCAGAGGAGGTCCGCGTTGCCTCCGTGGCACGTTGGACCTAATTACCTGGAACATGGAATTCCCATTTGATGAAGGTGCGCGTTAGGCAGTGTGTGGTCTAAGCCCATTTTTTTTTGTTACATTAGGCTTAAACACTGGAGGGTCGGATTCCATTGAGGGTTGCGTTCGTGCCGTGTCACGGAGGGAGTGCTGCGCGTGCACTCCGTGACCACGTTGCTTGTTGATAGGAAAAATTCCCACTAGTATAAATAGAAAACTTAGGTTCATTTTAATTATTAGAAAAACGTTGGAGCAAGAGCATTGGGTTACAGGGCGGTTGAGGGGACGAAAATCTTAGGGTTTTTTCTCTATCTCTTTCTCCTTTCTTTCAATTGTTTTTATGATTTGTACTCATTTTATGATGTTTAATCCAAAATGAGTTGCTAAATTCACTTCTTTAGAGGTTAAGAACATTTGTAGTGAAATGTGATTATTGATCATTTGGTTTCCATCTTTTCTTCCATGGTTGTTCTATTAATTCTTGTTCTTACTGCATTAATGTGGCCAATGTTAATGTATATCTAAAAGTCGGTTTCACTTTCAAGAGAGCAAGAAATTGGAAAGTTGTGAATTGATAGGATGTGATCTTTTCTTAGTTTGGGAAAATTGAGAATTGATTTACCTTCAGGATAGAAATATGCACAGAAAGTCGTATTAGTCAATTCACGAAATCGGTTTTGTATAGCTAGAACACATGAATTTCTTTTATCACGAAATGTAGGTGGAAGGTTCATGATTCTTAAAGTTGGGTTAAATCACGAGTTTTAATCCATACGCAATAATTCTTGACTAGCAGCTAGGAGGAAAGATTAATCAATTGTTTGATAATTTATTTCTCTACATGTTCATTTTAGCCTCGGCATGCTCATACTTATAGTTCAGAATCAATTTGTATATTCATTTTAGACTTAGTATAAAATTAGGAAAAAAATATTTAAATCTTCTTACCTTTGTTATGCATTTTTAAATTTAAAGTTTATTAACACTTGATTAGATTGATGCCTTAGTCCGGTCCACTGTGGGATCGATACATGGTTTACTTGAGCCATTTTACTGCTTGTTCGACCACGTGCACTTGCGTGTAATCATCCGGACCGGCAGACAAGTTTTGGCGCCGTTACGGGACCAGCAATTGGCAAAATTTTTTCTTAAGTGTTCGTTTGCTATTTCTATATTAGTCTTGACAACACTTGGTCTTCAGCTTGTATTTTGCGGATATTAAACTCTGTTGAACAACGGCAAGAGACAAGGAGCTGGTGGACTCATGCTTAGAGCCCAGAAAGACAGATTCCATCTCATCAAAGGAGAGAAGCTCTAGAGAGAAAGCTGCGGTTACTCGAGACAAACAATCACAGGAGAAACCACGGCATCCACCGCTGTGCGGGCAATGTTAGTGCAGGAAATGGCAGCTAGGCCGGTTCGCGAAGTGGCGATACCACATGCTAACAATGTCACATCTAGCATTCGAAGCTGAGCCGAGGAGGGAGGATTAGAGCAAACGAGTTGCGGTACAATTGCTGCACCTGGCGGGCGGTTCCTTTGGTCTCCCTCATGAGATCCACAACATCTCCAAAATGTTTTGGAGATAAGTGGCTTTCACTACATCCTCGGCTGAGTGTCATCGGATTATGTCGGAGCTTACATTGTTCCCATTTTCACTTTTTGGGAGAAGCTAAAGGTGGTTGAAAAGGTGAGCCACCTAATTCCATCACCACGTGGGATGATCTTGCAAAGAAATTCTTGATACGGTTCTTTCCATGCGTGTCTGACCCAAGACTTAGCGGTCAAATTCACAAGTTTTAAAAAAGAGAGGGGAGAATGCAGCCTCCAAGCGTAAGGAAGAGAAAGATTCAAATCGATGCTGCGGGATTATCCTCATCACCACCAATCCAATAATGTGCAGGTGCACACTTTTATAGAATGTTTGGAACCCCACACAAAAAATTTTTTGGACTCGGCAATTTTGGGGGGACAAGCATTAGAAGACTTATGAGGAGCGCCCATACTTTGTTGAATCGTATTTCGAGGGAAATCCGGAGTGGAATGCCCGGACTCTTCAAGAGGGGAAACAAGGAAAGCAGCTGGAGTCTTGAAGTGGATGGTTTTATAGCTATCGGCTTTGCATAGATAGGCTGCGTTGCAAGATCAACTCAACACCCACTTTAGTAATATGAGCTTGAGATGGAGTCTCGAGACGGTGAATGTAGTGCGGCGATTTGGTGTGAAGTGTGCGGGCGTAATGAACACTCACCTAAGTGTTGTGGAGCAAATCCTGATTCGATGAAATTTGTTGGTGTATACAGAGAAATAAATGCCAACGATTATGTGGCTGACTACAATTCTAAGCGGAGGGTACCCAGTTTCTCTTGGGGTAGCACTTGACCATCAAGGGCGAGTTCGAGTCGGGGCGCGAGAGAAATCAAGGAGAGCGTGAACTATCGATCGCGTGCAGAAACAGCAATGCACCTCCTCCACCACCATCACCCGGCATTGAGGATGTTCAAGACAATGATATCTAACCAAGCTCAATTGCGGGATGACTATGAAATTGGCGACGATGTAAAGAACAATCGGAGTTAGCTACAAAGCGTGAGTACCAATTTGGAAAATTTCTTTGGAGCTCAAAACACCGGAGCCTAGGAGGATTTAAATTGACATGATCCCAACCCCAAGCAAGTGAATCACGGTGACCACAAGGAGGTAGTGGTGACAACAAGAGTGGAACCGAGAAGGAGCCACCTCAACGGTCGGAAGCGAGGAAAATGAGAGGGAGCACGGTGAGGGGGAAGAAGAAGGATGCGAACCCGAAAGACCACCACCCCCGTTCCCTCCAAAGATTAAAAGAAACACAAGGAGGAGCGTGTTTCAAAGTTTTATGGAGGTGCTTAACGGTACATATCAATTTTACCTCTTGTTGATGTTTTTGCAGGAGTCACAGAAGTATGCAAAGTATATCAAGGACATGCTTGAACAAAAGCGGGTTGGCGGCCACGCTACGGTGGCTCTTACGGAGGAGTGCACCTTAGGATGCAAAGCGGGTTGCCCACAAAGCTCAAGGACCACAGGAGCTTTACTATTCAAATTACAATTGGCAGAGTATCCGACTCACGGATTATGTGATTTGGAGCGAGCATTAACTGATGCCGACATCGGTATTCGAAGTTGGGGCTAGGGAGTCCTAGACCAGCAACAATGATCTTGCAACTAGCGGATCGTTCCTTGTCCAGGACTGATGGCATTGTGGAGGACATGCTGGTGCAAGTGGGCTCCCTTATCTTCGGAGACTTCGTTGTCTTGGATTTTGAGCCAGACGAGGAAGTCCCATTGTCCCCCAGGACGTCCTTTCTTGGTGACCGGGAAAACGCTAATTGATGTAGCTACGGGCGGCTAACCATGCGAGCACACGACAAGTGGGAGGTATTTGATGTACAAGGCCACAAAGCTTGCGGCAGTGTACGAGGAACCTCTCGGTGATCAACGTGCTTGATCAAGGCGTGTGCTCGGAGTGTTGAGTCACGGGAGCCATTGTGTGTGCTAAAACCTTGGAATTCTAACCAATTTCTTATTGTAAGATGAATTTCGGAGTTGGACGGAGAGGAAAAAAATGCAAAGAATCGCAAGGTAAAAATCGAGGTGAAGTAAAAAAATAAAAGTGACAAAACGGTAAGCCCTGCAGGTAACAGTGTCACGGAGGAGAACCTCCGCGTTACCTCATTGACACGTTGAGGTGTAAATTTGGAATTTTTAAAATTCGAACACCCACGCGATGGCTTCATGTCACGGAGGGTGCTGCATTACTCTCGCGTGACACGTTAAATGTTATTTCGCGTCGGGTCTGCCAGGTCGCCGGGTGATCCGCGCGAGGAAATCCCACCTTTTAACCCCAATTTGCCTCATTTTTTCCCATTCCTTCTCCCCTCAGTGACAAACACCCCAAAATCCTTCCTTCCTCCAATGTGACAAGGACCTAGGCACGAGTTTTCTTCTTTCTTCATTTCATGAATTCAAAGTATGTTTCTTCAACTCTATCTCAATTCTTGTGAATTTTTCGATTTTGAGCATGTGAGGTAAGGGAAAACCTTGCCTTAAGTTTAAATTGAGCTTGAATTTGGTTAAGTTCTTGTTGATTGATGTTTGTAGTATCATTGTGAGTGTATATAGCTTGAGCGAATTTTGGTGAAATTTGTAGCTAGGGTTAGAATTTGAATACGAAGAGGCTAAATGTTGATTGAAATGTGAATATTTGGTTGGTTTGTGCATGTTGGGTGAAGTAAAGTTTGTGGTACTCAATATGAATATGCTAAAGAAACAATGGATTTTCGGGAAAATGGTTGTTGAAATTGCATGAAGTGTCGAAGTGAATAGAAATTGGGGAATTCTTGGGATTGTGTTGATAAAAAATTTATTTTTCGCTAAGTGCTTCATGTGATGAAATGTTATCGATGGTAATATTGTGATTAGGTTTATACGAGTACGAGTAGTACATAAAATTTATACCGTCGAACTCTTTAGATGCACGAGGCATTTTTGTGTTTGTTGTTTTTATGTAAATTGGAAAATGAGGATGATATTTTATAATTTTTTGTAATTGTGGCTAAAGACTAAGTGTGGGGTGGCCTAGCTTAACAAGCTTAGTTGATGTAACACAATTTGACTAACATTGGAATTGTCTGCTTGATTTATGGGAACAATGGCAAGCAAGCAAGACAAAGGTAAGGGTGCATCTACATCGAATGCTAGGAAGGAAAAGGATCGAGGCCAGGGCAGCCCAGTCCCAGTAGCATCAACGCGGTTCTGCGTGGCCAACGCCACCAATACGGAACTTAGATGGGTAATGACGAAGGGAAGAAGTGGTATAAAAAGCATAAGAATAAATACTTCCCCAAGAAGCACATTGCAAGGGAGCCTTTGGCACAGGTTCCCTGAATTGTCCAGGATTGCCGCTATGAAGTGAGCCATCTTTGAAGAGCCCAAGTGCAATCTGCACTTGATTCGGGAGTTCTATGCAAATTGGAACCCGACGCCGCAGTCCACCGTCAAAATAAGGGTCAAATTGTCACTCTTCCAGGCCCCATCACTGGAATGCCATCTTGGGGCGCGGAACCACGGGCAGCCCATGTACTCGGCAGCTAAGCATCACTTCACCATATGCGGATATCGAGACGCACCTTATGTGGAACCCTGTTCGACGACACGTTAGGCGGGCATAAGGAGAGGGGCTACCATCGGACATTGCCCTACTCGCATGGATGAACGAACGAGTGCGGCTTGGTATTTGTTCTTTGCACGATTAGGGGTGCACATGGCCAGATGTCACCGGGGATCGTGTGTTCTTAGTCTATGCCTTGATGAAGGGCTGGAGATCAATGTTGGGCGGTGATCATATCCGCCATGAACAGAGCCCGTTTGCATCAAGGGAGCAGTGTACGAGGTTTGGTGGCTTGCTGACCACATTCTGCGGGGGCTTGGATATTGAGGAAGATGCCCTAGACTACATCCGAGATGGATGCAGGCGTGCCGTGGACGTCACAAAACCAAGGCACCATGACATCACTCACGGGCCAATTCTAACATTAGGCGAGAGACATGCTCGGGATGATCGAACATAGCCCCTCATGTTCGGGATAGATGTCGGTATGGCGGGCCCGGCAATAGAGGATGGTGTGGCGGCTCGACTTGGACTACCTTAGTAGCTAGGAGCTCTATATCGAAGGTGGGCCTAGCTTTTGTAGAGCTTTGTGGATGGCTTGACGTCCCCACCGATGAGGGAGACACGTCGTGAGGACTCAGATGTTGAGTCGAGATGAGGACGACGGGGGCGGTCGGACATGGGAGGCGAGAGCGGCGACACACAGCCCAAAGTTGAATACTTCGATTGATCGGGAGTTTCACCACCCTTTTGTGCTATGTTGAATTTAGCCATGTACTTGCAGGGACAGTGTTCGGTTTTAAGTATGGGGTGGGGTGTTGGTTGCTGGTTGTTGTCTTATTTTGTTTGATATTCATGTTACGTTGTTGTGCTTGGAAAAAATTGCTTGACCTTGTGATTTTTGTGGTAATACGTTTTGTATTGTAATTAATGTGAAGTTGTTGTGTCTTGTTGGATGTTGTTAATTTGGTTGTGTAAATATTTGTTTATCAAAAACATAGATAATTTTAAAAAATTTGTTCGTCTAATTATTTTTATAATTGGGTTTCACGGTGTTTGTTTTCGGTTATTTTCTGGGAATAGTCCCATTGAACCGAAGTCGTAAATAGTATTCGTTCCCTATGATGGATGGATGACGACCGTCTTAATAGAAATGTAGTCGATAGGAGTAGTTTGTTCTTTAGTTTATTGTTTGTTGGTTGTATCCCAAGCGTGTTTGCTACTTTAAGGTGCGGAATTCTTGTTGCGTGTTGTAGCACATGATATTTAAAATGCAAAGAGGGTGATTCGTATGAAAGCATACCTTTGTAAATATGTTGAGATACCTAGGCCATAGAGTTCGATTCGGTGTGATTGAGGCTTAATGTTTGAATTCTTAATTATGATTGAAGAGTCATGGAACTATGTCTTGAGTTGAGCATGTGCAATGAGTGTATTGAGAGGTTTCGATTATTCCATGTTATTGTGAAAAATATAATTTTATGAAGCTAAGATGCATGTTGGGAGAAATCGGGAATGGACCGGAAGCGAGCAGGGAAAGGGTCAAGGAAAGCAAAAAATTAAGGGGCCGCGATGGAGCCGTGTCGCAGCGCCATCGCGGATGCATCTGCCCGGATGATAAAAGTTGGCCAATTTCGAGAGGAGGTCAGCGTTGCCTCCATTGGCACGTTGAACCTAATTACCTGGAACATGGAAATTCAGTGAAGGTGCGTGTTGGGTATGGCACGTTATGGCCAAGCCACTGCGTTGCATGTCGTTCCATGTTGGGATTAAACACCTGGACGACCGAATTCCAGTAAGGCTCCGCGTTCGTGCCGCGTCACGGAGAGCGTGCTCGCGTGCACTCCGTTGCACGTTGCTTGTTATTTCGGGAAAAATTCCCACTAGTATAAATAGAACACTTAGGTTCATTTTTAATTATTCGACTTGGTGGAGCAAGAACGTGGGTTATAGGCGGAGTTGAGGGGACGAAAATCTTAGGGTTTTCTCTATCTCTTTCTCTTTCTTTCAATTGTTTGTATGATTTACCTCATTTTATGATGTGTTTAATCCTCAAATGAGTGGCTAAATTCACTTCTATTCTTGAGTTAAGAACATTTGTAGTGAAATGTGATTATTGATCATTTGGTTTTCCATCTTTTCTTCCATGGTTGTTCTATTAATTCTTGTTCTTCTTGCATTAATGTGTGAGTCGATGTTAATGTATATCTAAAGTCAGGTTTCACTCGAGGAGGCAAGAAGTGGAAAGTTGTGAATTGATAGGATATGATCTTTTTCTTAGTTTGGGAAAATTGAGGTGGTTACCTTCGGGATAGAAATATACACGAAAGTCGTATTAGTCAATTACGGAATCGGTTTTGTATGGCTTGAACATGAATTTCTTTTTATCACAGAAATGTAGGTGGAAGGTTCATGATTCTTAAGTTGGGTTAAATAGAGAGTTTTTAATCCGCAAACAATAATTCTTGACTAGCAATAGGAGGAAAGATTAATCAAATTGTATCGATAATTTGTTTCTCTACATGTTCGTTTTAGCCTCAGCATGCTCATACTTATAGTTCAGACTCAAATTGTATATTCGTTTTCGACTTAGTATAAATTAGAAACAAAATATTTAACATCTTCTTCACACTGTTGTCCGCATTTTTAAAGTTAAAGTTTATTGACACTTGATTAGATTGATACCTTAGTCGAGTCCACAGTGGGATCGTGTGGCTTATGACCCATTTTTACTTGTTCGACCACGTGCACTTGCGTGTAGTCATCCGGTAAACGAACAAGCCCTTAGAGACTCAAATCGACCCATGACATGAACATTCATCTAATTCATTATCATTAAGCGGAATACTTAACATGATGATATAGCTTAAATATAAAGTAACATGGAATAACATGATAATCGGAACGTACTAAAATACATAGCAAATTTGAGTACTACAATTGAGTCGAAAGCCTCTATCGTATCGGATGGGTTGATGGGACAACATCCCGATTAACCCCACATGAGAAAGCCCAGAAACAAAAGGCTATCGAGCGTATGGCCCTCGGGGAATGAGGACTCACCAAGAGGCTGGATGCTATACTACGAAATGGACTAATAGCCAGTGAGCACGAAAGCGAGTCTGTATCATGAAAAGGATACAAAGCAGTATCTGCGATCGATTATGTGGAATTTCTTAGAGTATGCAAGGTAAGTAAAATAGATATTTAAGAATACATAAAATCTCATAAATGATCATAAGAGTGGGTCAACATACTCATAACATAAGTAGTATACGATAACATAAGGCTCAAGGTTTTTAAAACATTTGTAATTTAGTCGTAATCATAAGAGAAAAGATTTATTGAACATGACAGGCCAATGTTCATAATCATAAACATGCATAAATCATGAGGATCGAGTGGGAGATTATTATAACCGACATACCCCATATGAGCACACATGGAACGGCACATGAAATCCTAGTCGAAGGTGTTCGTACATTGCCAAGGGTAGAATCATGAAGGGCATGATATCACACATGAAAAGAGCCTATTTGGGCAAGGGACGGAGTCACAAGGGAGGTCCATCATGTCCTACGGTTGTACGTAGTTCGAGATTCGGGCAAAACACAGACGGGAATCTACTCGGTATTAAATACTACTCACAAAATGTATATAGTGCTCATAGTATAATATGCATGAAATTTATGGGATAGTTAAATCATGATAATCAGAACGTGCTTGTAAATGCGTGAACTAGCCATGAGGGTAAGGCTCGTAAAAAGTCGGCCAAAACATAATTAGTAAATCATGATTCTTGTACTTATGGAATCATGTATGAGCTTGGTCAATCTTCAAATTTAAGATGGGCATTTTGAATAATCCACGTGAAAACTATGAATCCATGATGAAATATGAATATCAGCAATTTAATTAAATATCATGCTTGATTCATCATAGAACATGCATAATTAGACATAATTTAGTAGAAATCATAATCGATAATTTATAAGAAAATAGTTGTAACTTTGATCACAATTCATAAAATATGATGTAAATCATGAAGAATAATAACCCCATTGATAGATCATTTAGATTCACAAGATTTAAATTTAAAACCCCATAGTTTTTGAACTTGAATTAGGAGAGATTAGGCATGGTGTGAATGAATACACCAATTCATAGCCCTACATACCTATAAATTTAAACAATTCTTACCCTCCCTTGAATGCCCAGTAGGAATTGAACCTTTAAAGTATTGCCATAAAGATCACCTCTTTATTCTACCACTCTTGCATGCATGAATATGAAAGTGGCCTGAAATAAACTTAACCCCTTTAAAAATTACAATTCATAATTCAAAATGACGTAGTTTAGGCCTTAGAAGCCAAATTCTGAAATAAGCCCTTACCAACTTCACGAAAATAGGTACATCATGTGGTCCCAACGGGGACACGAAGACTCGTCGTCAAGGGTCACTTCTTGTGGCTTAGCTCATTAGGTTCTTTGTTTCTCAGTCTTTAGGGCTCATAATAGGACAATATAATGACTCGTTGCAAGGTGACCATGACTCGTGGTCACCATACATGTGATGTCTGCTTGCCTTGGCCTCAATAAAATTATTCCTGCTCACGACTCTCCCCGATTGATGATGGCCCGGCCATGATTTAGAGGCAGTAGCGTCTGACTTGCTGGGGTCCTCCGTCAAATTACCTTTGCTCCTTTCCTTCACTACTCTTACTCACCCACCCCATGACTAACCCTAACGGCGAGTCGTGGGGATGACCACGACTCTGGTCACGGATGCAAGGGATCTATTTCTCACATTTCAAATTCATCATAGCCTTCCCACGAGTCACATCACTACTCGTAGGCTTCTCTCAACCGGGACACCTCACGACCATTCCCTATGCACGGTGCAGTTTTAAAATTTTCTCGTTTTAACTCCTGAGTGCGATCTTTGGTCTTCGGTATAACAATGTCTTCCTTAGAACATTCATCCTCGAATGTTGGAAAACACATAGAAAAGAAATGCAATTATCATACTCAATTGCGATCATTTAGACCGAAAACTAGCGGAATAACTACCTCCGATTCAAACTACATAATTTAGGCGAATTTATGAATTATATACACCTGCATACATAAAAGAAGCTTGGGCACATGGTGAACATGAAAACTAAATAGAGTTTTAGGTCGAAAAATGATACCTCAGGTGGCGAGCCGTAGAGAATATATGTGGGTATTTAGCCATTATGTTCCTTGTGGCTTCCCATCAACTCTTTATGCGATTCCTCCATAACACTTTAGTGAAACTACTTCCTTGTTCCTTACCTTTCGAACCTGAAGATCGAGTATTTCCACAGGAACCTCCTCATAACTAAGGCTGTCTTTTACACCAACACTATCCACTAGGACAACTAAGTGGATCACCCAGAATTGTTCAAGTGATACATAAAACCACGGGGATCATGGAATAACTTTGAGAAAACTCCAATTCATCGCCACCTTTCCAACTCTACTCAACGTCTGTAAGGGCCAACATAGTGGGGACTAAGTTTTCCTTTCTTTCCAAACATCATTACTCCCATGGGAGATACCTTGAAACACCCCAATCATCCACACCCGAACTCTAATTCTCCTTCTCCATCGGCATAGGACTTTTGGTGACTACGATAAGTTTCGGCCTATCCCTTATCAACTGTACCTTCTTCATGGCCTCATGGGCAGATCTAGCCCTATCATTCTTTGCCTCGCCAACCTCAAACCGTCCGATGGGCGACCTCGTCTCAGCCCATGCGAGCCTCGATTAAACTATTAGATACTAGAATGATAGTTACTATTGTAGGCAAACTCGATAAGGGGCAAGTGATCATCAGAACCACCTTTGAAATTTCAATCTTTTCCCTCAACATGTCCTCAAGAGTACGGATTGTGTGCTATGCTTGACCATCCATTTGCGGGTGAAATGTAAAGTCTTGAGCTTAACATGAGTACCCAGTCCTTTTGAAACGACTTCCAAAACTAAGAGGTAAATTTAGTACCTCGGTCTAAAATGATGGATAAGGGCACTCCATGCAATCGGACCGCTCACGGATATATAGTTTGAGCGTAATCCTACATCGAATGCGTGGTTTATTAGGTAAAAATGAGCGAGTCTTTGTCAACACTTTCCACCACAACCCAAATGGGGTCATATTGTCGTGTCTGAGAATGACACAGTAGAAATCCATAATGGTGCCCCCACTTCAGTAGGAATGCGTATCTGACACACCTCTCGGTCTCGTGCTCAACCTTTGCGGTAGCGGTTTGGACATAGCCACAGTGCAATGATATCCTTCTTCTTATGATTCCATCAATAGATTTCAGAAGTAAGTCATGGTACATCTTGGTGGCACTGGATGGATAGAATACTGGATCCATAAACCTTATGCAACATCGCTCCTCAAATCATCAACATACGGAACACATAGCGACCCGAGTACCAAAGCACACCATCTCCCCCTTTGAGGAGACCTCAACCTTCTGATTTTGAACGATTTCCTTCAACCTTACCAAACTCGGGTCCTCATCTTGTCTGACTTTCATCGAGTCACAAGGACGGTCGATCCGTTGCACGCAAAAACCACTGTCATCGGGTTGAGTTAAACAACCTAACTCCCAACCTTTCAAGTCGATGTACATCTTTCACCATCTCCTTCTTCCCCTCATCCACATGGGACACACTCTCCATAGAGAGTCTACTAAGTGCATTCGCTACTACTTAGCCTTACCCGGATGGTAAGGACACTCATATTATAGTCCTTGAGTAGCTCCAACCACCTCCTTTGCCAAAGGTGAGTTCCTTCTGGGTAAACACATGACTCTTATGATCCATGAACATGTCTAGTGGACCCATTACAAGTAATTTCACCATATCTTCAATCGAACACTCACGGCCAATTCAAGATCATGGAATTGGGTAATTCTTCTCATGAACCTTTAGTTATGCAGGGCGTATGCCATAACTTTTCCATACTGCATCCAACACACACACAAGTCAATCCTGAAGCATCACAATACACCACAAACCCATCGGTATCCTCGGGTAGGGTTAACACTGGAGAGTAAAGTAAATAGGGTCTTCAACTTTAGGCTTCTTCTCACAAGCCTCCGACCATTGGAATTTCACCTTCTTTTGAGTCAAATTTGGTCAAGGTGCTGGCCGAGTAGAAACCTTCGATGAATCTTCAACGTAGCCAACTAAACCCATGAAGCTCCGAATATCCGAAGGATTCACCGGTGTAGGCCAAATTCTTTACCGCTTTATTTTAAGAGATCACCTTATGCCCTCACTTGTTACCACACTTGGCCCAAAAATGCTATGGAGTCCAACCAAAACTCACATTTGATGAATTTTCATATAGTTAGCGATCCTTAGTCTGGCTTACAATTCTCAAATGAGCGGCATATTCCTCCTTGCAGTATATTGGGATGTCATCAATAAACACGCTCACGGGTATATCCGGGAATGGTTTGAACACCGTTCATCAAGTCCATAAAATCTATGGAGCATTTGTTAGTCAAAAGACATAACCACAAACTCGCAATGGCCATCTTTAAGTCTGAAAATTTGTCTTAGGATATCTTTCCTGAACTCTGAAAGTTGTTGATGCCGGATCGATATCTATCTTTGAAAAGCAATTGACACCCCGAAGCTGGTCAAATAAATCATCAATCTCAAAGGATACATGTTCTTGATGGTCACCTTGTTCAATTACCGATAATCAATGTACATCGGAATGAAACCATCTTTCTTTTGAACAAAGAGAACACATTACTTGATGGGGATTTGTTGGAATTACGATGAATCCTTTGTCTAGAAGGTATTTCAACTTCTCCTTCAACTCCATTAGCTTGGTTGGAGACGTGCATGGAGGAATGGATATAGGATGCGTGCAGGGGAAGAAGGTCAATACCAAATCAATTTCCCTACAAGGGAGAACCGTGGTTAATCATTAGGGAATACTTCGGCTGCTCACGCACTACCGGGAGGCGGGGATAGTCGGGGTCTCGGTTTCAACATCCTTAACTCTAACTAGATGATACATACAACCCCTGGAGATCATCTTCCTGTCCTTAAGATAGAAACTAAAATGACCTACGGCACGGCCGAACTACCCCTTTCACTCCAAGACTAACTCACCGAAGCGGAACTCCACCGCACAAGTTCTACAATTAACGAAGCATAACAAGCATACAACAATCCAGCCATAAATACTAATATCAAAGTCGGTCAATGGCCAACTCTACAAGGTACGCGGAGGTGACTTTGTGCATTATAGTGTCCAGGCATCTTCTATACACCCGCCTAGCTACAGTTGAATCACCAACGGGGTAGCTGTGAAAATGGTTACGACGAGTTTCGGGACTAACTCTAAAGCTACTAGCAATATAAGGTGTCACAAAAGACAACGTAGCCCTTGGATCTAAAAAAGCATAAGCATCAAGGTGAAACACTCGTAACATACAGAGTAACCACATCCGGTGAAGTCTCCTACTCTGACGAGGTTGCAGGGGCATAGAATATATTCTAGCGTTGATCGCTGAACTAGTCGAGGCACCTTGCTGAGGGAGTACTACTAGTCGGGTGGCATGGGCTTCGCCGCCCCACGATCTGGCTGAAAGGCAATCCCAGTGCGTGTTCGGAGTTTGCACACTAAAACAAGCGTGCGAGCCAGCCTGGGCACGATCTACTGGGTGATTCTTATTGTGCCTTGAACAAGGCGGAAAAGTGTGCTCTATGTGCATGCTACCCTAGCCCATCGAATTTGAAGCCATTTGCTCCTCCGATCCCTTGTGATCTAGATGGTACTAGTTGATGATGGTGTTGGAGCAAAAGACCTATGATAGAGGCTAGCTGCGTTATCCACCCCAGATCAAAGGTTGAGAAATCCCATAATTGTCTGTCCTTACCCTCTTGGCCTCTCGCCCTCTACGATGCGGCTCCATCTGCTGGGTAGTACAGCACTGTAATAGGGAAATCTATATCCCGATACGGCATAAGCGATCCTACAATCTTACTGACAGTCCGCCACTCCATGCACAAATCGGCTCACCAGAGCCCTACGGTCTATCCACTAACTCTACGGTGCATACTTGGATAAGCGGGTGAACTCCAGGGCGTACTCTGAACCAAAATATCACCGCCGGTATACAAGCTTGGACGCCTTCGGTTCTCATCTCATGAGGAAGAACCGATCAAAAAGTTTGCATGGAACTTTTCCCAACCTATAGGGCCTTTTCCTATTGTCGTACTCTCTCTCTAGTTATTTAAACCAAATATCGCCACCCTTTTCGGATAAGAGGCCAAATCAATGCACTCTCCATTTTATTACCCCTATGACCTAGGTGATCTTTAGAATCGTCAATGAATTCATCTGGATCCTCATCTACCTTTGACCGAGGAACTCTGGTTGGTTCCTTCTCAAGAAGTCTCGGACTAGAACCCTTCTTTGCATTTCCATTTTGTGGAACACGCATGGCGACCCTGCGATTGACACAGCCATCAAGGCTGCGCAAACATACGAATAATGGCCAAAACTTAGCATGGGCATCGGCTCACAGGTGCCTAGTACTCTGAAGTAGTGGGGCCTTACGGTGCCCACGTTTCCGTTACCATCCTCATGGCCATCTCCCGTTCTATTCCTCCTACCATTCATTCCCAAAAGGTGCCATGATTCTTCAATCGCGAATAGCTTGATTTAGAAGGATAGCGAGACATTTCATTGCATGACGCAGTCATGAAAAGGAGACATTTCCTAGCGTCTGTGTACTCTTTGTCATAAGTGTGGCGCGCTTCACATCCATGAAAAGACTATACTTAACGTGGCTTTCACACCTAGGACACTTCGTCTAATGCTTTGATACCAAGTTTTGTCACTACCCAAACGTAGATCGGGATCGTAACACGGACAAGCCACGAGACTCCAAGTCCGCCCATAACATACATTTATCTAGTTCCTTATCATTAGCGGAATACTTAACATAACGATATAGCGTAAACATAAACATAAAATGGAATAACATGATAAGCGGAACATACTAAAATATATATGGATGAGTACTACAATTACTACGAAAGCCTCTATGTGTAGATGGATTGATGGGACCATCCCCAGTACTGACAAAAACTAAAACAAAAGGAAAATCAATATGAACATATGTCCCTTGGAGAATGAGGACTCACCAAGAGGATGGATGCTAAACCACCACAAATGGACTACGCGAAATTTGAGCACGAGCTAGGTCTGTATCATAAAATGATGCGGCATAGAGTATGCGGTCAATCACATTAGAAATGTAAGTATACAAGGTAAGTAAAATGGATATTTAAAAATACATAAAAGCTTATAAATGATCCTTAAGAATGGGTCAACATACTAATAGCAAGTAGTATACGATAACACAGGCTCAAGGTTTTTCAAAATATTCGCCAATTCGATTCTCATAATCATAATCATAAGAAAATCTTTGTGAACATTACTTGAGCCAATGTGAATAATCATAAACATGCATAAATCATGAGAGCAGTGGAGTCTTATATTTGTGTACCCCCATATGAGCATACGTGGAGCCCAACCTATAAATCCATAGTTGGGAGGGTGTTCATACCTTGCTAAGGGTAGAACCATGAAGGGTGTGATATCATACATGAAAGAGACCATTTGGGAAAAGGGACACTCACAAGGGAGGGTCCCATCATATGGTAGCACATAGTTATGGGATGGGTAAAACCCGGGCTCCGAATCTACTCGATGTTAAGTACTACTCCCAAAATGTATATAGTGCTCATAGTATAATATATGAATGAAATTCATTGGCTAGTTAAATCATGATAATCATAAATGTTTTTGTAAATAAATGAACTAGCCATGAGGTAAGGCAGTGAATCGGCCAAAACATAATTAGTAAATCATAGAGGATTCATTACTTGTAGATCATGTATAGACTTGGTCAATCATAAATTGATGATAGGCATTTGAATAAAATCATATTATAACTCATAAATCATGATGGGTTTATGAATATCAACAATTAAGGTAAATATCATAACTCGATTCATCATAGAACATGCATAATTAGACATAATTTAGTAGAAATCGGAATCAATAATTTTATAATGTAAAATAGATTTGGTAGAATTTGATAACAATTCATAAAATATGATGTAAATGACGAAGAATAACCCCATTGATAAGTTATCGAAGATTAAAAATTTATTAAAACCCATATGATTTTTTAACAAACTTCAGCAGATAGAGGGGAATTGGGCATGAGTGTAGATGAAAACACCCATTCATAACCCTACATACATGAAATGATTGAGATTCTTTTCCTCCCTTGAATGCCAAGTAGGAATTGAGAAAACCTTGAAGTATTACCTTGATCACCTCTTTAGTTTACCACTCTTGCATGTAGATTTGAAAGTGGCCTAAAATGAACTTAACCCCTTTAGAAGTCACTATTCATAATTCAAAATAATTTAGTTTCGGCCTTAGAAGCTCGAGGTGCGAAATAGCCCTTGCCTAAATTGAGAAAATAATTGTCATGGTCCAATGAGGGACTTGTGACCTTTGTCGTCAGGGTCACTTCTTGTGGATTAACACCGTGAGTTCATGTTTCTCAGGTGCGGGGCTCATAACGGACAATATAACGACTCGTGGCCAGGTGGCCTTGAAGTCGTGGTCACCATCAAGTGATGTATCTTGCCTTTGCCTCAAAAAAATATTCCTTTTAGTCCAGGACTCTCCCCACGATTAGTAGTAACTAACTACGACCTGGGTGAGGTCTCCCGTCAAGTACTTTCCCTTTCCTTCACTACTCTTACTCACCCACCCCGGCGACCTATGAGTCATGGGGGGCATTTCACGACTCATGATCACGTCCGTGAGATCCCATTTCTCACATTTCAAATTCATCATAGCCTCCCCATAGGTCACATCATGACTCGTGGGGTTCTCCATGAGGTCACCTCCACGACCTCCACCGGTACTTAATTGCCGAGTTTTGAAAACTTTTCTCCATTTTATCTCCTGAGTCTGATCTTTGGGCTTACGGGGTGTAACAAATCGCTGACATTGTTAAGTTAATAAGTTGATATATCCATGGATAAGGAGGTTCTTAGCCAATGGTTTCAAATAGTACCATGATTCAGAACCACAAACCGCGTGAGGTGCAAGGCGGTGTTAAATGGAGAAGGCGAGAAGTTGATAGGTTTAAATGCAACACAAATGGTGCAGCGTAGAGGCAATCGGGGGCAAGGATCAAGCTGCAATATGTGTTAGAGATGAGAATGGAGAGTTTATATTTACTGAAGCTAAGAGGTTAGGGATTAATACTAGCATGAATTGAAGAGAGCAACTATTAAAGTTGTTGCGCCTTATCCATTTCTTGCAACTAGCGCTTGACTAATAAAATAGAAGAGATTTTCTCATACGTATGAAGTCATACATCCTAAGTTCATCAGCAATTTGAAGCTAATAAGGTATTTTGACACAAAATAGAATACTAATACTAAATTATAATAACTTTGAATATGGTATAATAAGCATGCAATGAAAAGAGCTAGGCATTCTAAAAATGTGTTGCAAAGTAACCACTAAAAATATATATCAACTACTATAGTGGTGGAAATGTAAGCCTGTGTCGTTTCAGTGACTATATAAAGCAATATACTCTAATGGGAAGTTGGAATTTAAGTTTTGATCTTAGTAGACTGAGTTTTATAATGTTACCACTTAAGGGATGTTTCCTTATTTTATGCTTACTACTTGTTTTAAGCTTATTATTATTATCTTGCTATTCTACTTATTTGGAAGGATGTAATCCAAATCCTAATTTTCTTGCTTATATATTTGAAACACTACATGTTATTGCTTTCTTGTACTATCATTGCACTTGTTATTGAGTCTTTGGCCATAAACTACACCCTACGGTTCGAGGCAAGGTTGTCTTACACTCGAGCCTTCTTTGGATTCTCTAGTTTCGAGTTGGTATGTTTAGTTTCATTATACCCTCTCGCGATTATTCGATCCTACTCTAATGATTCATAAGAAAACTCTTACTCTAGAAGATAAGTAATCTTTGCATACACCTTAGGGAGGCCAGTCTAGGGTATTTTCACTAGGTATGAAGTACCATTTTACAAGGTCCTATACCTAACAACATACATTTTTATATGAGATTGATGTAAATGATCCCTACATAGATACATGTGGATTCGGACCAAACATACTTATCATATCCTTTACCTTTATTCTTATAGATGGAGATTAACCAAAGCATACGAAATATCCAAATGATATTCTTAGATCCTTATGAACTACAAACTTGGTGGAAAAATATTTGAGTGGCACTTGGGGCAAAAATTTGACAACATTTAGGTCCTTAGTCATTGATGGGTGTTCGGCTAACAAAACATTTGTCACTATACTAATGGAGTTTTATGGATCCAGCCACCATTACATTCAGCTAGATTTCAAGATAAATCACACTTGAAGGTCGGTGGGTTCACAAACTTTGTCGTTCAATGGAAGAAGGCAGCTCAATCATTTGTAGGAGAGAACTTCTTATGAATTTTAGGACAATGTGTTTACTTATATTTGAGGAATGTAGATGATGGTTGGGTCAAGTTTGACTATCTCTTCTAGGGGTTTGGTCACCGTGAGAGTTTTAGCCAACATCGAGAATGAGTTTGCATGCCGTGGGATATAGGAGCAAATGCGGCTAAGTTTTCAATGTCTTTCTTAAAGGCTGTGTTTGTTCAAAGAGGTTGCCTTTGAGTAAAATTAACCTTCTGATTAGTTATGAGAATTTTAATATATGCATATGAGTTGACACTAGTTCCTAGGGTTCTCGCGGAGATGCCCTGAGCATTATTAGCATTCTCTAGAGGACATGACTTTTCAGGGCTACAACTTTGCTATTGTAACTTTGAGCCATAGCACACTTCTCGGCATACCCTGGACATGGTTATTACATAGATACACAAAAAATATAGAGTCGTGAGGAGTAGATAAGGTTTTGGATGCCTGGGGAGAGGGCGGTGCATTCTTGACTCATCTATTAGGGACATTATTTAGTGGAAATACCCATGGTTGGTGAGGGAAGGGGTTTTGTTGAGACCATATACTTTTGTACTTTTTATTGATTGGATTAGGGCGGATTCAGCCATATGCCATGCTTTCGGGGGTAGTAAGAGGGTAGTTTTGACGTGCTCAGGGATATACTGGTCTCACATGGAATTATATGAGAATAGTTATCATGCATTGATTCCGTGACACAAGTAAGGAACCGGCAAAATGAATAGAGGTACACGAAAATGGTAAATATAGAAACAAGTGATTTATGCTTGAGTAATATGCAGTTTTATTGTAAGAGGCTATGGTTCATTCGTGAAGCGGGGTTTGAAGGGATCATAGACATTAATTTAGCAGGTTAGGATGCGCTCGGTGTACCTCATATAGATCATAATACCCTACTGTTTAGGAAAGTAGTTTAGGTTTTGCGAACCTCATGATGCCTTAGCTAGTTGAAGTAGATCCTAAGGTGACGAAATGGAGAGAGCCTTAGGAGGTTGAGATCCATAGGAAGAAATGGAGGAGACCAGGAGGATACATGATACGAACCTAACATATATGATGACAAAGATAGGGTGTAATGGAGACCGGTCTAGAGGAAAAGCTTGAGTATACTCTAACACCTCATTAAAAAGAAGAATAGGAGGTCCAATCGGAATAACCAAATGGGACATGGCGAGGAGAGGATCTTGAGGTATTAAGGATGACGGATACGTGTCTAAGGGGTCCTCAGAGATTGATCCCAATTTATCTATAGAATATCATGGGTCTAAGCCCATGATCGTAGTTGATAAAGGCCCTACGTGGCCTTAGGCTATCTATTCCTTATATCCTTTTACATTTGCTTTGTATGCTCTTGTGACATATAATATTTATTTGATAACTCTTGATACCTCTTTTGCTAAATAGAAAGTAAGATTATTCTTAATCTGAATATGTCAAAGTGGATCAGAACATTATCAACTTGTATGCATTGTGGCCCTCTAGCAAAAGAGGCCCCAGACACATAAGACGCATTTATTCAATATTATTTGTTTATGTGTTTAACCTAACATTATAAATGAGACTTTATCACATCCCCAAAAGATAACTCTTTACCTTTTGTTATTTTTATAATTATTTTATCCCCTAAAATAGAGGTCGATTTGTATTGATTCTCAAAGCGGCTGAGTTACACCTGTCCCGAGGTCAAAGTAAGATATTGAATACAAAGCATTCGACACTGCTACAAATATCCTGTACAGGAAAATCTAGAAGGCTATAAAAAAGACAATTGCACAAAATGGCGAACAAATGCTTCATCTGAGTAAGAACTTGAGATACAAAGGAGTTGTGCCGTATGCGAGATTTGATTAGGCTCAGTAACTGCCTTTCCGGCCCACCATTTTCATCCTTGGAATAACCTATTCCAGTCTTCTCCCATCTACAAATCCACCTTTAATGCCCCTTGCACATTTGCCAGCCTACTCTCTATCACTCCCGCCAATTTCTTGAAATCCTAATTCACACAATCTTTAGTGAAATTCTCCACCGTAGTTATGATACAACTAACCTTTCACTAGTAACTCAAGTTGGTATTATGTCATACCCAGAGTAAAGAAACACATACAGAGCTACATTACCACTTCTTATAGGCTACCTATTTCACCCCTTATATGCGTGTTAAGCTCCTTCTTTCATGACATGATTATAATAAGAGTCCCATATGAGGTGGACCAATAAGAAAAAAAATTGGAGAGAGATTGATGAGCCCGCAAGTGTACCCAGGTCGTACAAGTAATCATAGTGGCTCTTTTTAAAACAGGAATGCATAGACCCACGAGGGCAGAGATACGGGGCGAAACCTTTTAAAGTGTTAATTTACAACTGCAACAATGAAGACAACGATTAACGAAAAAGTCTGTGTATTTTGGAAAATATATTTTTATGCTAAACTAAAATATCTACTGATTGAGTCGAACTATGAATGTGAGCATGTTGAGGCTACAAGAACATGTAAAGCGAACTATTGATGTACATGGTTTATCTTTTTCCCCGGTTGCTAGTTGGAACTTATGCCTATGGATTAAAACTCTCGTATTTAACGCAACTTAAGAATCATGAACCTTCCACCTACATTTTCGTGATAAGAAGAAATTCAAGTTCTAGCTATACAAAACCGATTCCACACATGACTAATACGACTTTGGTATATTTCTATCCACGAAGGTAAATCAATTCAATTTTCCCAAACCAGAAAAGATCATATCCTATTAATTCACAACTTTCCAATTTCTTGCCCTCTCGGGGTGGCTTAGGACTTTTTGGATTTACATTAACATTGGCGGATATTAGCATAGTAAGAACAAAATTAAATAGAACAACCATGGAAGAAAAGATAAAATTAAACCAGCAATTCAACAATTACATTTCAATACAATAGTTCATAACCTCGGCAAGAAGAGAATTATTCACTCATTTGTGGATTGAACATACGTTAAATGAATGCAAAATTATACCAAACAATTGAAAGGAAGAAGAAGGGATAGAAAACCCTAAGAATTTTCGTCCTCCAAGCTGTAACCCGTTCTTGCTCCACCAGAAGTCGAATAATTAAAAATGAACCTAAAGTGTTCTATTTATACTAGGGATAATTTTTCCGGAATAACAAGCAACGTGTCACGGGTGCATCGCGAGCTGCCTCAGTGACACGGTGCGGCGGAAGCTCTGCAGGGGTGTCCGCCCGGGTAATTGCTACGTGGCACGGCATGCATCGCTGAGCAGTAGCGATGCCCGCGGTGCAATGAGACCCTCTGCGGAATTTCAAGGTGCGGGAAATTAATCCAACGTGGCACGGCGATCGCGAGACCCTCCCACTTTGGAATTTCTTGCACTTTCAATTTCCGGGCGGTGCATCCGCGATGGCGGCGTGTCACGGCTCCATCATGGAGCCCTTGTGTTCCTTGCTTATCAGCAGCTTCCTTGCTTTCGTTCCCAAGTGCATCTTCGATTTCTACCAACATGTCATTTTCTTCACAAAAGCATGTTTTTCCTATAAGGCTGGCATATTGTGTTGGTTTAGTATAAAAATCACACTTCCGTACAATTTACATGAGAATGTACACACATTATTAGACAAACAAGGCAAAAGCTATACGTTTGAGTATCGATTTGGCATATAAATATACCCCTTATCACCTACACACTTAAAATCTTGTTCGTCCTCGAACAATATACACCTCATGAAATTGATATCCATCATGGCTACTTTGGCTCGACAATCCGAGCTACGGTTATACCATTATGTTCACAACAAATCATCAAGAAAACATGCATAGTATCATCATTACAACGACACTTAATAAATCAAGACCTCCTAGCACAGAATCGACTCTCGATATCGGCAAACTCATGCATATTAGGCAGTCAAGATATTCGACACGAATTTATTCTATCATCAAACATGTGCCCTCACAACATAAGAGAGATTCCTCTGTTTTAGTCACATGAACTCTAAGAGAATTCATGTCGGGGTATATATATACGCTCAATTTCCTCACTCTCTCCCAAGGAATTCACATGCATTGTGTCATGACCCATAAGCTTGCCTCTAGTGTATTACTCCACTAATATATGGATGCGTGATGTAAGATCACGTAGGACTTAACGGGTTGTAATGTAAGCTATGGAACTAGTATATCTTGGGCTAACCCATAATAGTAACTAGCTTCTTTAAGGCGCTTTTCCCACATCCCATCAAATTCCAGAAATATTATCTTCCTTCCTCCTCCTTCTCTTGAAGTTTATCTTTATATTTATCACCCATGTCTATAACACACTTCAGGACTAACGAAGAGAAAGTGAGTTAAACAACTTTCTTCCCTTCAAATCCTGGCCATTTACTTTATGAGCTCTTTTTCCTTTCTTTCTTTTCTTTTCATCTTTTCTTTTTCTCCTTCCCTTTTCTTTTATCACATTTCACTCCATGACTCATGGGAAAATTATACATTTTCTGACGCTTAAGAGCTTGGTTGGTTTTAAGGACCATGAAGAGGTTAGCAGTTCACACCCTTTTCGACAAAGAAAAACCGAAAGAAAAAAGAAAATTTATAAAGGCTAAAGGCGAGACGGGCTAACTAGGATTTAATCTTCCAAGGTAGATATGAAAGGGAAACAAGAAAAACTTGAGGTGACAAAGAAACGCCTACATCCTTTCCTACACTACACTTCCTTCATTTCGTTTATTACCTGACGAGGCAAGTTCTAGACAATCGACAATAGCATGGAATAAACGTGACCTCACTATACCCTCGATCACATGCTCAGCTCAGGTATTCTGATTCCTTTTAATCGGCTAATCACAGAATTCAAAATTAAGCCTCAAAATCTGCCAAGATCGAATTCTATGGCATCGAGTGTCTTACATATGTACAAAAATTTGCATGCTTTCTGATCTCTTTGCCATATAATTATTATGTACAACACGCAACCACCGTAGCCATGAATAGCAACATGCATAGGATACAACCAACAAACCAACAAAAAATAAAAAAAAATTATAAAAAAGAATTTATACTACTCCTATCGACTACCTTTCCCTTGGAATGATGCGTCATCATCCATCATAGAGAAGGGTCACTATTTACGACTTCGGTTCAATGGGACTCTCCTCGGCAAAAGGGCAGAAACAAACTCAGAAGGGAACCCCGAAAAAAATGAGTTTATGAAATTTTTTTTTTTAAAAATATCGATAATTTCGACAAAACAACTATTTACATGCGGCTAACAACATTCCACGGCCACACAACCACGGCTTCACAACAGCAATATTTTAAAAACGGAACATACACATAAAGAAAACGAGTCACATTAAAACAAATGCAACAACAGGACAAAGAACATGCGATGATATACAAAATAAGGCAAAATTCGGCACCACCTAACTTCTCCCACCCCACACTTAAAATCGAACTTGTCCCCGGTGTTCATACAATTTCAAACGAAGGTGGTTCGTGAACTCCACGATCGATCAAGCCCCACTTCCTCATCGGGTGCGCGCCTGTCCCCATATCAGTCTCCACCATCGTTCCTCCACTCAGGAAGCTCAACGTCAGAATCCTCATGACGTGTCTCTCGTTCGTAGGGACATCATCATCTACGGGCTCCTGAAGGCCCAGGCCCACCGGCATAGTGCCACCCAGCGTTCTCGCCAAAGGGTAATCTAAGTCGGCACTGACTTCGCCTCCGTTCTTAGGTCTCCCGCCTATGCGTAGGCTAGACATGTTGCATCCCGAACATGCGGGACCTATGTTGGTCGTCTGAGCATGTCGCTCGGCCAATGTGAGCAGGGCCGTGAGTGGTGTCGGGTGCCTTAGTTTTTGTAACATCTATGGCTGCGCTCCACTGCGGGATAGTCTAAGGAGCCTCTTCCTCGACCTCAAGGCCCTCGGAGCGTGAGTCGGCCCTCCGAATCCGTACCTGTGCCCTTCGTGCAATCGGAGCCCTGTTCATGGCGGATATGATCCACCGCCGGAACATTGATCTCGACCTTTCATCGGGCGTATACCAAGCATACACGATCCGAGTCACATCATCATGTACCGGAATCAAATAGGAGCAAACGATTTTAAGCGGATCCACAGCTACATTCATCTGTGCATAGGGTAGTGTCGATGGTAGCCCCTCTCCTTGTACTTGCTCAACGTACCGTAGACCGGGCTCCACATAATATGCGTCGATATCCGCATAGGGGTGGGTGATATTCGGTATCGGAGTACATGGGCGTCTATATTTTGCGCCCCTAGGATGGCATTGAGGTGGTGAGGTTCCAATGTGACAATGCGGCCCCTTATTTTGATGGTGTGAACTCCTTAGTGTCGGGTTCCGGTTGGCGTAGAATTCCGGATTAAGTGCGAGTTTGCACTCCTTGGGCAAATCAAAAATGAAACGTAGCGGCGGCGTCAATCCCGTGCACCATTCGGGGAACTCTACATTGCCAATGTTCTGTGCAATATGCTCCTCGAAGTATTTGTTTTCTTTGTGTTTGGTATACCACTTCTTCCCCTCCTCGATCACCCATCGTGTTCCGCGTGGCGGCGCGCGTGGAAGCTGGTCTTCAGCGGGCTGCTGCTCCCAGAGTCATAACCTTTTCCTTCCGGCGCTGATGTTGATGCGCCTTTGCCTTTGTCACCTTTGCTAGACATTGTCCACATCCAAGAAAACAGACGGTAACAATGTTAGTCGAATTAAAATTTAGCTTCGACTAAGGTTGGAACTTTGGCTCGACCACCCCATGATCTTTAGCTCACCGTTATGCATTTTAGCGGGATCACTTTATTCTAATTTACAAAGAGATAAACTAGAACTAGCTAAACAAAAGAAAAAAGAAACACAAACAAAATTGCCTCGTGCCTTCTTAAAATTCGGCAATTATAACCTCTATGTACTACTCGGACTTGATGCAGCTAATTCCAACATACTATCGATAATCATTTCATCACATGGCATTCGGCTAAAGAAAACCTTGAGAAAAATAAGAATATTCTACAAACTCAAACTAAGCAATCTCTCGATTTTCATGTGATTCGATAAGATCTAGAAATTTCACCCAATTGATCCCCACGATAATTTCGCCGTTTTCTTAAGCATAACACAATAAGCATAACATTCATTCACCCAACATGCACAACCTACAATTTTTCAACAATTCAACCTCAATTCAACCTTTCAAATTCCTGGCCCCAACCTAGCTACAATTTCACTCAAAATTCAATTAGCATGTAATTGCTCGAGTTCATACTTAGTCACAGCGATACTACGAACAACAATAAACAACACTCAAATGGATTTAAAAGCTCAATTTTATATCTAGGGCATGGATTCTTCTGATTCATGCTAGAAATCGAAATTTTAGCTAAAAATTGAAGTTGGATTCAAGATCAAACCTTTGTCAGATGATATCGAAAAGTTGTAAGAATTTCCTCCTAATGCAGTGACACGTTGAGGGGAGGGGATTTTGGGGGTTTTGTCACGGAGGGTAAGGAAAATGAGAGAAATGGGGGTTTAGGGGTTTAAAGTGGGATTTTGTGGCAGGTCGCCGGTGACCGTGTGACGCGTTAACACGTCAACGTGTCACGGAGGGTAACGCGGGCATGCCCTCCCATGACATGGAGCCATCGCGAGCGTGCAGGTACAAAATTCAATTTTGCCTTCAACGTCACGGAGGGTAGCGCGGAGGCCCTCCTCGTGACACGGAGTCATGTGACTCTTTGTTTTGCCACTTAAAATTTTTTCTTACCTCGTTTTCTCCTTTTGCATTCCTTTGCATTTTCCCTCCAGATCCAACTGTAAACATCTTACCACGAAATCGGTTCGAATTCCAAAGTTTGAGGAACAAAAATATTTTATTTTCTATTTTACACCTATGCTACAAAAATGTAAAATAAAAATAAAAATCTTTTCTTCTCTTTTTTTTTTTTTTCTTCCTTATGTTCATTTTACAATTACAATTCCTGGGTTGCCTCCCGTGCGGCGCACAGTTTACGGAGTCTCGGCTCGGCGTCGTTTGAGCTCATTCTGCCCTAGGGTGACGGACGTTTTAAACTGACGTCCACACCCTCATCAGCTTACCTTTATCGGGGCTCTCCCTTTAGTTCTCAATGCTCTTACGAGCGGCATTCGGTTGCTCAACTGCAGTAATAGCAGGGGTTCTCGTACACATGGGAGTTTGGTGGCACATCGAACACCTCGACCTTATCATGTGCTCGCATGGTTAGGTGACACACGGCTACATCTATGAGCGCCTTTCGGTTGCCAAGAAAGGTCGTCCCAAAATAAATGGGACTTCCGCATCTGGCTCAAAGTCGATACAACAAAATCCCTTGGGAAGATTAGGGGCCGACTTGCACTAGCACGTCCTCGACAATACCGTACGGGTCTTGCTAAGGAACGATCCACTTAGGCTGCCAAAATCAGCACATTTGTGGGTCTGGGACTTCCCTGGGGCCTAGCTATGAATACCGAAGTTGGCATCAAGTTGTGCTCAAACTCCCAAATCACACAAACATGACTCGGATACTTTGGGTGTTAATTGAATTGTGACTCGGGATCTTTGAGCTTCGCCAGGGCAGCTTGATTTGGTATCAGGTACACTCCTCCGTAAGGGCCACCGTGGCATATTACAATGCGCTTTGCTTTTGTTGGCCACGATGTCCTTAATATATTTTGCATACTTGGGCACTCACCGCAAAACATCAACAAAGAGGTAAGTTAATGTGTACTGTTTAAGCACCTCCATGAATTTCTTGGGCTTGCCTCCTCCTTGTGCTTCTTCAATCGTTGAGGAGCGGGGTGGAGGTCTTTACGATTCCAGCATCTTTGTGTTTCCCCCTCTCATCATTCTGCTCCCTCTCCCACTTCTCCATTGTTGAGGTGGTCTTTGGGTTCCACCTCCTTCCAAGCGCAAACCACTCCCTGCGTGGTCACGCATTTGCACCTTGGGGTTGGGAGGCTGGCCTCCTTCAGGAGTCCTCCTCTAGGCCAGGTGTTAAGGCTCCGACAAATTGCCCAAATTGATACTCCGGTGCCTTGGTAGCTAAGCCCGATTGTTCTTGACTGGCTGCCAATTTGACATAGTCGGCTTTGCAATTGAGCTTGGCTAGCTATCAATTTTGCTTGAACATCTCCTCAGCATTGCAGGTGATGGTGGTGGAGGAGGGCATTGTTGTTTTTGTATTGTGCACGATAGTTACGCTGGCCCTCCTTGATTCAGCCTGCATCCCGACTCGAACTGCACTTGATGGTTGTTGCTACCCCAAAGAGAAATTCGGGTGATTCCTCCAGTTAGAGTTGTAGCTATTCCCATGTTGTTGGTGATTGCTCCTTTGTGCATTCCCGACAAAGTTCATGGTGGATTTGCTCCACAACACTCAATTTGAGTGTTTCATTGCTCCCTTTTACTTCACCAAATCTTGCTGCTTTGCATTCTTGGGGCTTGGGAGCGGCTCAAGTTCATGTTGCGAAGTGGGTGTTTAATTGATTAAGGCGGCTATACGTGCGGCGATAGTGTAAGCCCCATCCACTTCCAAGACTCCGGCTGCCTTCCTTGCTCCTCCCCTTGAAGAGTCCGCATTCCACACCGGATTTCCCTGTAATCCACGATTAAGCAAAGAAATGCTCAAAGCTCCTGTCAGTCTTTTCTAAATCTTGTCCCCAAGCTGCAGTCAAGCAAAATTTTTTTTGTGTGGGGTTCCAAACCCTCTATAAGTGTGCACTGACACATCATTTGATTGATGGTGATGGGGCAGTCCCTCAACAATGATTTGAATCTCTCCCAAGCTTGATCGATTCCCTCTCCTTCCTTTGTTTAAAACTTAGATTTGACTTCAAAGCCTTACAGCACACTGGGAGGAAAGAATCGGATCAAGAACTTCTTTGCAAGATCATCCCATGTGGTTATAGAGTTTGGTGGCTCGACTTTGACCACCTCTTGGCTTCTCCCAAAAGTGAAAATGGGAAAAGTGTAAACTGACGTAATCTATTGACACTCCGGTAAGGATGTAAGTGTCACTTATCTCCAGAAAATTACGAAGATGTTGTTGTGGATCCTCGTGAGGAGACACAGTAAAGCGCCCGCTTGTGTGCGGCAATTTGCCTGGCCTGTTTCAAAGCCAGACCTCCCTCACAGCTCGGAGTTTTGCGGATGCTAGATGTAACATTACTAGCATGTGGGATTGCCACATCGCGAACCCGGCTGAAGTGCTAATTCCTCGGGGCACTAGTCTTGCCCTTACGATTGTGGATACGTAGTTTTGCTCCATAATAGTTTGTCCCGAGAACAGCTTTGCAATTTTCTCTCTAGAGCTTCTCTCCGTTGTGCTGAAACTGTCTTTCCGGCTCTAAGGATGGATCCACCAAACCTTTGTCTCTTTTCAGTGTTCAACGGGCTATTATCTGCAAAATACAGGCTAGACCAAGTTGTCAACACTAAAATATCGAAATAGCAAACTAACACGTATAATAAAAATCAAAATTTCACAATTGCCTATTCCGGCAACGGCGCCAAAAACTTGATGAGCCCGCAGAATTAATCTTGAATTCGTACAAGTAATATAGTGGCTCTTTTTGAAATGAGATATGAACCACGAGCAGGGGAATACGGGGTGAAAACTTTTAAAGTGTTAATTTACTACAGCTACAACAATGAAGACAACGATTAGCCTTGAAAATTAAACATGTTTGGAAAATACATTTTTATCTAAAACTAAGAAATATCTATACGGTTAGTCGAACTATGAATGTGATCATGCGAGGCACAAAGAACATGTAAAGCGAACTATTGATGTACATGGTTTATCTTTTTCCTAGGTTGCTAGTCGGAACTTATGCCTATGGATTAAAACTCTACATTATTTAACCCAACACAAGAATCATGAACCTTCCACCTACATTTCGTGATAAGAAGAAATTCAAGTTCTAGCTATCTGGCAAATTCCACACATGACTAATTGACTTTCGGGTATATTTCTATCACGAAGGTAAATCAATTCCCAATTTTCCCAAACAAAGAACAGATCATATCCTATTAATTCCTTTTCCGATTCTTGCCCTCTCGGTGGCTTAGGACTTTTTAGTTACATTAACATTATGAGATATTAACGTAGTAAGAACAAGAGAATTAAATAGAACAACCATGGAAGAAAAGATAAAATTAAACCAGCAATTCAACAATTGCATTTCAATACAATAGTTCTTAACCTCGGCAAGAAGAGAAATTAGCCACTCATTTGTGGATTGAACATCGTTAAATGAATGGAAATTATGCAAACAATTGAAAGGAAGAAGAAAGGGATAGAAAACCCTAAGAATTTTCGTCCTCAAAGCACTGTAACACGTTCTTGCTCCACCAAGTCGAATAATTAAAAATGAACCTAAGTGTTCTATTTATACTAGGGATAATTTTCCGGAATAACAAACAGTCTGTCTGTCGACGGAGTGCATGGCGAACCTTTGCCTCCGTGACAGTGCGGCGTGGAAACTCTGCGGAAATTTGTCCGCCCGGGTAATTGCTTTAGCGTGGGCACGACATGCATCGCGGAGCGCAGCCCAGCGTGCCCACGGTGCAATCGCGGACCCTCTGGAATTTTCAAGGTCACGAAATTAATCCCAACGTGGCACGGCTTTGATCGGACCCTCCTTGGAATTTCTTGCACTTTTAATTCCCGGGAAGTGTTACCGCGATGGCAGCGTGTCACGGCTCCATCAGTACTTGTGTTCCTTGCTTATCCAACCGCTTCGCACTTTCGTTTGAAAATTGCATCTTCGATTTCTCCCAACATGTATTTTCTTCATCAAGCATGTTTTCCTACAAAACAATGCTAATCATGTTGGTTAGTATAAAATCACACTTCCATACAATTTACATGAGAATGTACACACATTATTAGACAAACAAGGCAAAAGCTATACGTTTGAGTATCGATTTGGCATATAAATATGCCCCTTATCGGGATGCTCCGAATTAAGAAGATTCGATAAAAGTTAACTCCATAGTTTGAGGAGAGCAGAAAATCCTACAAGTCACCTAGTGAAGTGAGAAACCAATGATTATGATGATCCATGTATCCATCTACACATTGACATTCCGTTGGGATACGGTCTTGAGTTTGACATATTTGATAGGACGGGTGATCCCATCAGCATGTCACAGCTTACTATGATAAGGTAGTAAGGGTAGGAAGGATCAAAGAAATTGAGGATGAAATTGTTTATCCAAAGAATATTAGGAGGAAGCCTTGAAGGCACTTAGTACACACGCTAGGATCCTCGCCAATCGAATGACTAAATACATAATGATTTCATCACTAGCTTCGGAGTTCAAAACTAAGAATACTTTGGATAGGTTTTCATTAGTCAACATCTAAAAGAAACCAGTGAGTCATTTCAAGAGTAATGCATGATGTTGGATAATTTAGGCTACTAGGTACCAACTACTCTATATGAAAGTGAGATCACCAATTACTTTATTTAAGCTCAAGAAAGTATTTACTTCGAGAAGATGATGGCAATGATGGGCCAAAATTTGCAGATCTAGTCAAAATAGGATTCTCTTTGGAAAGACATCAAATGCGAAAGATTCAATCCATGGTCATGTTGCGAATTATAAGAAATTCCATACGATCAGTTTTCATCATTGGCATTAAGAATGTTATACCCGAAAGCACCAACCACGAACGAGGTCATGGGTGACCTGGGAGGCGACCACAAGTCGTAATGTGACTCGTGGTGTGGCCAAAGAGATAAATTTGAAGTTTGGGAAATGAGATTCCCCGCAGGCGTGACCATGAGTCGTTGTCGGGCCCTAAGAATTCTTTCGGTCGATCGTAGGGAGTGGTGATTGAGGAAAAAGGAAAAGGATGGCGGTGGACTTAACAGAAGGACCCCACAGAAGTCGTGAGTCGAGTCACCACAATTAGGTAGGGAGGGTCGTGGTTAGTTAGTTGAAAACGTATTTGGCAATAAGGCGGTGTACATGATGGGTGGTGACCGCAGTCATGATCATGCAATGGATCGTGATGTTACTCATGACGAGCCTGAGATGATCGGATGAGCGGTGTACTTCACGTGCGACTCCTGAGTCGTGGCCTAAGGTGTGAGTCGTTGGGTCCCTCATTGGGGCCAGGTAGCCTGATTATTTCTGCGAATTTAGTAAGAGACTTTTCATAATTCCTAAATCTCTGAAACTAAATCTTTTGAGTTATGAATAATGACTTTTAAAAGGGGTTAAGTTCATTTAGGTCATATTCATTCATGCATACAAGGTAGAAGTGTGAGAAGGTGATCAAGCTTAGTGTTATTCAATTTCTTCTTGGGATATCAAGAAGTGTGAGAATCGGCTACCAACGGTATATAGAGTTATTAATGGATGAATTCTTTCACCCATACTCAATCCTCTCTAAGTCATGAAGTTTGCTATGTCTAATCTATGGGGGATTTTAACCCAATGCGTTATATTCCTAATTTCTCTACATGGGTATGATTAAATTTTGTTTTTGTTTTAAGGGGGTTTAGCCTATCCTAATTCATGCTTGCAAGTTTAGAGGTTTTCAATTGAAAATCATGTTTCTAGTTTTATGAATTAAAAAGCCCATTGGTGAGAAGTTCATGAAAGATGAGATTTGAGATGAATGTATGATTATGATGAGATATTATGATGAAAAGCATGTTTTCAAGACACCCATGTTTATAATCATGTTTTCAATGTGAATTGAGTATTTTAAAGCATGATAAAGCTTTTGAAGTAATGCCCTACTCTCGAGGATTCTTAAATGTTTATATTTTACATTATGCATGTTTCTAGAGTTATTTCTTATTTAAGTGGTTTTACTTACCTTGCATACTCGGTACATTCCACGTCTTGATCGCATGCTCTATGTTATCATTTCATGATACGGGACCCGACTCTCGAGGCTCATTTCCATTCATAATCGAGAATTCCCGAGTTAGCATCTTACGTTGTTGGTGGTCCTCATCTCTGGAGGACTATGTATTCAAGCTTTCTCTATGTAGTTTCGAGTTCGGCTTTAAAACCCCAAAAACGAAGAAAGAAGTAAGTAAAAAATAGGAAATCTTTGCTAGATGGCTGCAGTTAGCAGCAAAATGCGCTTTAGTTCCTTTTCCACAACAAAACAAGGTAGTAATACAGGAGAAGGTGGTCATTAATCTTCTCGGTAATTGACCATAGTGAGATAGAGTGGTGAAATTGGGTTCCGAATAAAAACGAGTGATTAGGGAAGGAAAAAGCTATGACATTGGAATCCGCTTCCAAGGTAGCCTCCTTGAATTGGAGAATTCGAACACATATCGGAGAGTGCTCAATGGCGGTGGGTGCACAATTTAGAATTTCGACGATTGAAAAGAAAAAAGAAAGTTAGTGTTCAATGAGCTCGAGATAATTTGCACGATGAGAGGAAGGGGCCTTGGAGCGGAGTTTCTAAGAAAAGGTAGAACAAATACTATCCAAAATAGTGAAGGGTGCTTGTGTATTCCATTCCTTGAAATCCTGTGAATACTAGATGTCATGTTTGTATTCGATTGGTGGATCTTGTCCCATCAACTTGTCATGTTTAGAGGCTTTTCGGAAAAATGATGTATTCGGCTTGATTGTGTATTCGATGTTAAGTTAAATCTAGACTTCCGCTATGATTATCTTGTTGATTTATTTAGTTTTATTGATTAACTTAAATGTATGCTTATGCCATGGGTCGACTGCAGGGTCTCTCGGGGCTCACGGCCAGATGTTGCGGTCGGGCCTCCCGTTCGGGTCGTGAAAAAGAATAAGAAGAAAGAAGATGATGTTTCCAAAGAACATGCAAGCACCGTGGTCGTTAAATGTATAGAATTTGGAAGTCCCGATTATCAATCTTAGATACAGCCAGGTCAATAATTTAAGGTTGCTCTTTATTTCTCTATTCTATCAAACCGGTTGAAATGGGGAATGGTTTAAATAATTAAACTACTAAAAACTTTAAATATAAAATTAACTAAAAGCGTATTGCACACTTGGTTTTTCTTCAAATGATGAAAGTCTAGGGAAATGGCACTTTTTCTTCAAGTTGATTTTCAAGATGTCATTATGCTATAGCTATGGTTTCTAGTTACAAGTTACTATCCTATTCCCTACCATTCTCCCGAGAATCCAAGAACTATCCCATGAACCATACGCCTATATCCCTATGGTCGCGGGAGAAACATGAAACGATGGTTACTGTACTTGTATTTCAACTAAATAGGGTTGAAGGTGTATCTAATCCTCAACAACAACTTCTATCCTCTCACCAATGGGTTGAAGGGTCTTTAATTTCCTATTTTATGTTTACCTTTAATCCTTTCGATTCCCTTTCCAAAGTTCAACCGAAAGCCAAAAGATTTACTTACAAGGTGACCAGTCTAGTAAATAAAGGAATTATAATAAGTAAATATAAACAACCATTAAAGAAGAATCAAAACTAGCATAAACAATCTTTCAAGCTTCAACCATCCACCATGACCAAAACCCTAGAGTATGAGTTTAGCCACTCATATACAAGTGGAAAAACAAAGAATTAATCAACATCATTCAAAATAAAACAATAGAAAATAAGAAACCTAAGTAGAAACTTGTCTCTCCTTCCAAGATGCATTACAACCCTCCATAAATGAGATACGTAGTGTAAAAGTGATCCAAAGATTGCTATGCAAATGACATGGAGGCTATTATAACATTGAGTCTTTCAATATTATCTCCTGAAGACTGCTTTCAAAATCAATATTTTGTAAATTCAAGTCTGTGTGCCATCCCCTCCATAGCCCCAACTTGGGCTCAAGTTTCCTTTGAAGTTTAGCTCCTGGCGTCTAGCCCCATCCATAGAACCAAGGAGTTAGCCAAATTTTAACACTTTTGGATCATTCGAGCACCCTTTTCTCATATTCCACACGAGTGTTAGTCAAGTTCTTGGCTCTAGAACTTCTCTACGGCATGAAGCCCCATCCATAACACAAGAATTTTGGAAACTTTCTCTAAGTACGAAGTGCTGCGGGGCTCTGTGCCATCCATCTCACCAGGTGTTAGTAATTATCTTGAAGTTAGGGACACGGCGCGAGGCTCCGGCGTAGCCCAAACTTTGATGCATAATTTGCTGAAGTTTGGAACACGGCGCCCACGCCATCCATAGCCCTAGGTCCTTCTTCTCACACTTTCAGATCTTCACACCTTGGGCTAATTTGGTTCCTTTGTCACTTGGTTTTTCATACTCAAATCATTTGTTATCTTACAAAACACACAAACACATGAATTTATGCATTTTCAAGGATTATGAGCTCAAAACAAGATTAAAAATGAGCAAAAAAATGGAAAATGATCAGAGAAGACACCCAACATCACCCCCACACACACGCACTTAAACTATTGTTCATCCTCAGAATAATCCATAGTTTACATACATAAACTCATCTTTTACCACCACACTTGGTACCTCTATCCAATTCATGACTAAGCTGTATAGAGCATAAGATTAGTGGTTCATGAAGATAAATTAATTCACACCAACCACAACTGAGTTCTCACAATCCATAACTACATCCTCACGGAACTAACTCTTTTTTGTCGAATAGGGTTGATATGATAAAGCATGCAAAAATATGCTACAAGCGATTACTGCTTGACTTAGACCTCTCGTGCCCCTCACTTTTAGTGATGTTCCTCTCTCATATTATCAATACAAACACATGCAATATATAAAGAAAGGCACTCACGCTCACAAAAATGTAATGCACATGTATGGATACCATAAGCTTACCCTCCATATACATGTAGACCACTTGGTTGTTTCAAGGGTCGGATCATAAGAAAATTTTTTTGGCTTTAATTTCGGCTAAGGGATGAGTAGGAGTGATATTTATTTTGTAGTGATTACCACCCTAAGCACTTGTAAGACATTTTTACCAGTTTTTCTTATCCACCACCTTTTTCTTGTTTGTTGCCTTGACTAACTCATTTCTTTTCTTTTCTTCTCATGACCCTTTTTCACTAATTGGCTTGCTAGTATCTTCTTATAGAATCACTAGAAGTTTTCAATTAGAGATCTATTTGTGTCCTAGCAACAAGTAAGCTTTATCCTTTCCTATTTTCTCTTCTTAACCATAATTTTTCTTTTCCCTTAACATTTATACTATGGTGGACCTTCATTTTGTAGTCTCAAAGTGCCTAAGACTACTTTAGATTAATAGATTTGAGGTCTTACAAAGAAAATGGGTTAAACTACTTTGTGGCTAGAAAGAATACAAAGACTTATGGCTCAAAGGGGTTAACTAGGAAGAATGTGCCGAGGAAAGTAAAACAAACACGGAAAATTATGGATTTTCAAAAAAATGCCTTGATCATTTCCTTACTCCCTAACAACTAGCCATCCCTACGTACACTAGGCAAGTTCTAGATGTCATAATATGTACAAACCAGACAATTTAGCTCACCTCTCATGGAATTAAGAATCTAGTTGGTTTTCTATAGATACACATTCACACAATCATATTGAATGAAAATTTTCGTTATTAAGCCCTTAGAATCATCTAGAGAGTAAAATTAAGAGAAGGGTGTCTCTCATGGATTCCCTCACTTAATCATTCAAGATGGCCACTTTGTGATTCTAGCATATCATCTAAGTAGAATGTCAATAAGAAAACAGATGAATGATCTATGACTCAATCCTAAAACATGACTAATTTATCTTAAGGCGGTCGTCATCCATCTATCATAGGGGAAGGTTCACTACTCTAAGATGAAAAAATGAAAAAATTGACTCTAGAATAAAGCAACCAAACATGACATAGTCAAGATGAACAATAGTCACTACATCACAAGGCATCATCGAGTCATCATCAATAATATTAGCTATTATAATCTAGGCATAATAAATCCAACAGAGCTACTACCTTGGGACTCACAACTCATGCTACGGCTATGAATTTAGCAAAGATAGAATAAACAAGAACTCTTTTCTCCACCACACTTAATTAGTGCATTGTTCCCAGTGTAGAAGCAAATATAACAAGTAGGTAGAGAGAAAGAACTTCTGGGCTACTAAGCTGTCCCATTCGTCATCATCGGGATTGTAGTAATCCTTGACATCCAACCTACATCGTGCATAGTAGTAGCATCATCCTCTTCATCCATGTCCAAATCATCAACTCAGTCAAGTCGGCACCAAGTCTCCTCGGTGGGCCCACGCCCGGCCGTAAGCATAGCACTCTCCATGAGTACGTACTTTGCCTCGGCGACATCTCCTCGTCTAGTATAGATTGACACTCCTAACCTAGAGTGAAATCTAGCATCCCAAATATGCGACCTTGCCAACTTTCGCCATGAGCTTTATGATCATCTATAGTGAGGAGTGGGTAGCTGAAGTGATGGTCTCCTTCACTAACCGTAACACCATCATTTTTCTTACAAAGTTCCTGCTAGAGGTGGCGAGTCTTTCTCCTCCTGCAATTCTTTCCTCTCGCAAAATTTGGGTCAAGAGATACGCCATAGAAATATTTTTCACCTATAGTTGTCCCACGATCTCCTCATAATGTCCGAAGCATCACCTTTGTTGGCTCCGATTGCACAAGCAAGTGCACGGGGTCGTACAAGTAATATGGTGGCCCTTTTTAAGAGCGGAATGTCGAACCCACGGGGACTGGCCCAGTTGGCCAATTATCAAGTTCAAGTGTTAGTTAAGAGGTTTTATTTTAGAAGTTTTCGATAATTTGTAATTAAATCTTGAGGGTGACATGAAATAATCTAGAAGCAATACAAAACAAAACTAGAGTCAAGGTCGGATAATCATGCACTACTACAGTCGTAATGGGTTAAGTGGCATTATCAATTGTTGTCTCACATAGTTGGAAATGCATGTTCATGGTTTCTTGAGCCTCTAAACACGACAAACTAGCCTCACGAAGCTACATCGTTGAGCGAGGATATGACAACCTAGTTCGTAGGCAATTCAACTACGCGGCTGTGGTTTACGGGGTTTATGCTCTTGAATAGGGACTTTCGTACTTCCAATCATTTAACCAAACTTAGCTTCACAACTACTTTATGAGCGGTGATGTGATAATTCTTAGTCGGTGTCTTACTATCTTCCCATTTTATCAACAAAGCAAGGCAAATTAAACATATTCCTATCCTAGCAGCGAAACCTATCAAAAGATAAGAACTTGCTTCCTACAATCTTATGTTCTTGCCTAGGGTTGCTCTTCAACACTTTCACCTAAGCTTAACCCACTTGTTTTCATGGTGATCAAACATATAAACAACAATAATGAAGATTGTAAGACAAAACAACAATTAACAACTCAACCCAAAATGAATTTAAGCATTTACAATCATATACGATGGCCTCAACCTAGATGGAGGTTCTAGCCACTCATATTTGTAAAAATACTCAAAAACATGTTTAGGGAAGTAATATGCTTACAAGAATAGATGAAAAGAAATGAAGAAAGATAGACCTAGGTGAGTTCTCCAAGTCTCCTACGCCTCCCTTCGGTTTTTCCAGAAAATCCCATATACCCTAATTTTTGCTAAAAGGTTCTATTTATAGTAAATGAGAAAATAGCAACTATTTAGCGAGTGGAGTGTCTCCGTGTCACGGAGTGTATCACGGAACCTTTGCCTCCGTGACACGGAGGTATCGGGAAGCCCTCTGGAAGTGCCCGAATTTAAATCCACGGAGCGGAACATTGGCGCGATGGCTTCGTGACACGGTGCCCATCGCGGCACCCTTGATGATCCTTTCTTTGTTCCAACTTTGGTGTTTCTCTCGATATAATTCCTCCACTTCACCAAATCATAGATTAAGTCCTCAAATGAGTTATTTACCTTCAAAAACAAGGACTAATCATGTTGGTTAATACATATTCACATTTACATAAAAACACATGAGAATGTATATAAATAAATAGAAAAACAAGGCAAAACTAAGTTATAAAGTATCACTTGGGCATGCAATTATGCCCAAGATCACAACCCCACACTTAAATCCTTGTTCGTCCTCGAACAACCCTTTTACATCTCATGGACTTGAAGACTCATACATAGCTACTTTAGCACGAGTAATTCCAAGCTAGACTACAATGAATGTTTTAGATGGCAAGTTAAAAATATAGCCACTTAAGATTTTATTTGTTCATATGAAGTACAACTATATCAAGACTTTACACCTCAAAATTTTACTCTCAATTTAAGCAAACTCCTTGCAAATTAACTTGTCAAGAAATCCGACATGTTTAATGAGAGATAACATCACCTACCCCCACTTAAGCCTTGTTAGGTCCTCGAACAGCCCTTTTTACATCTCATGCAAATGAAGACTCACATAGCCTAATTTAGCTAGAGAATTCAAGCCACAACTATAATGATTATTTAAGATAATAAGTTAAAAAATGAGCATGAGCTTGATTTAATCATTAAAATGATATATAACTACGTTAAGACTTCCTAACCTACAGAATCGACTCTCAATCTTAGTAACTCATGCAAATCAACCGATCAAGTACGACGTGAATGTTATCTCTCATTAAACATGTGCCCTCCCAACAAGAAAATTCCACCCATTTTACTCACCCAAATTTTTAAATCACAACATGCTTGGGTATATGAATGATGAAATTCACGTTCGCTCTCCAAGGAATTTGCATGCATCATGTAGTTACCATAAGCTTTCCTTTAGTATTTTACTCCCACTAATTTAAGGATGTATGAGCGTAAGATCAAGCGGGACTTAATGGGTTGTAATGTAAGCTAAGGGACGGGTAGAATTACTATTACAGTCGGTAATAGTGGCTATCTTCCCCAGCGCTTTTAATAACTTTAACCTTAATTAAGGACATCTCTTTTCTTACTTCCTCCTCATTCTTTTCAATCTTGAATCTTTTCTTCTTGTTCCATTTCTTTAAGCAACCTTAGCTTATTAGTAAGGAGTACTTACGCAACTTTTCATTCATTTGTTTTCTTACCCCCTACCTGCACCAGACATTTTCAAACAAGAGTGCACCCTTAGCGTTTCTCAACTTTTACAAGTTTGCTACTTTTCCTTCTTTTTTCATGCTTCTCACTCCTTCACTCTTTTAAAAATTTTCACTTAAGCGCTTAGGAGTTTTGGATCAAATTCAAGGCTAATGAAAGAAAGAAAAAGGATTAAACATGTTGTAGCTATCAAAAGAATAGGATTAAGGCTCGATGGGGCTCGCTAGGATTAAATATTCAGGTAGGTAAAGTGAAGGATAACAATTATGTTCATTCAAGAAGTACCTAAATCATCTCCTCACAGTCCATATCCTTCATTTTGTTTATATACACACCGGGGAAGTTCTAGACATTCCACAATAGCATGGAGTATTTGAAAACCTTTCCTCTGACCACATGCTCAATTCAAGACACATTCAATAGACTCTTACTCAGCTAATTACAAGAATTCAAAGAATTAAGCGATCACATTGAGTCAAATTCAGGAACCTAAGCGTCTCAAACAAGTTATACACTTCTTACATGCTTCAAAACTAACCACACTTGTATCTTACAATCATACATAGTACATAACAAGAACACCAAGCCATCAATTAGCTATGGGTTCAAAAACCAAAACCTATTGACTAATTTTTTCCACAATACGGTCTCGTCCATACATAGTGGAAATAGTCTAACTATGACTAAAATTATATACAGAACAAAGAAATTTTTATTCTTAGTCAAAAAGACCCCATAGAAAAAGAACCGAAAGAAAAAATAGCAGTGGTGAATTCATGCTTAATTCAAAATTTTTGTTCCAATATTTCTCCCAAACACTAATTCACAAAAATCATGCTTCAATTAAAATTTGGAAATTTTCCTCACACACTTAAATCATGCTATGTCCCCCAAAACATCTAATTAAAATTTAAAAGGGTGAGAAATACTCCCTGGCCTCTATGCAGAGCTAAAACATGTTTTTCTTCATTTTTGCACAAGTTGGTATTTGACCCACTGCACTCCTCTTCACGCTTCTTGGCTTCCTCCTCCGAGGTACTCGAGACTTCCCCTCCATACGTGCTTAACTTACCAAAACAACACAAGATGAAAAATAAATAAAATCAACTCAAATGCGAAATTAAAAATGGTACCCATGGTACCCATTGGGTTGCCTCCTAAATAGCGCCTTGACTGCGTCGCGGCACGGGCGCATCCAAGTTTCACCATTTTTCCCTCCACCTTGAGGATATGATCTCACCCCTAATTTCTTCTCTAGTTTCCTCTTATGCTCAGGGGTGGTGGTGAAAATGAAAGGACCAAGCAATAGATGTAGCCTTTTGCACTTGCGGCCCTAAAGTAAGTGAAGTAATTTTTGTCTCTTGAGTCGACAAATTTAAGAATATACGAGGCTTGGTCCTCCTCTAGACATTTCTCTATAAGCCTGGAAGACTCTATTTCTGGGTTGTCAACCAAACTTAATGTCAAAAAATGCTTTGAGTAGGGTCAGATACACCTCAACTCTGAAAGTGCATTGTGCTTGACCTCCTTACTTGTATACACCTTCTCCGCATCAACACCTATCTCTCCATTAATGTCAAATGGGGGATACTCTATCTCTTCTTCCATGAATGGATTTTCCATATGTGTGAGACCATCACGGGGACTCTCAAGAGCTTCTAATTGTTGAGATTCTTCCAAGAACTCACCATTTTCTTCTCCTTGTAATCCTTCTTGAGTATTGCATAAAACCATTACTTGCAAATCGGCATAAACTTGACCCCAACAATGATGCGTATGATCTTGGCGCTTATCATCTTTAAGGCCTCTCCATTTTTCCTTAGTATAAATTCCTAATACTTCCATCGCTCCCTCATTATACATGCGCTCAAGGACCTGTTTTAACATGTTTTCTATTTGAGCTTGGTGTTCAAATCCTCATTTTCATCATTCCTGTATTCATCAAAAACAACGGAAGGATCATAGTAGGGGCTTGGGGGAGGAGTATGCATTCGAGAGAGAAAACCATCCCAATGGCCTCTTGACCTCCACATATATTGCAAGTGTTGCGGTTTTGCCATAAGTGGGGTTCTCGATGTGTCGAGGCAAGGACTCACCAAAATATGAAGGTATCCACCATTCCAACCCATTTGTGTTGTTGATGTCATGTCAAGAAGGAATTATCAGGACTAAAAACTAAAAAATAAAATAAATTTAAAACTAATAAAAAAAATTCAACATAAGGAAATTAAAAATCACAAAAAACAATAAAAATTTACTAAACATCGCAGTCCCAAACACTTGGCGCCAAAAGCACCTAGCTCCGGCGCACCGCAGAATGCACACGTCTTACAAGTAATATAGTAGCCCTTTTAAGAGCCAGAATGTCGAACCCACGCGAGAGGCGGATTCGGCCAAATTATCAAGTTCAAGTGGTAGTTAAGAGTTGATTTTAGAAGTTTTCAATAATTTTGTAATTAAATCTTGAGGGTGACACAAAATAATCTTGGAAGCCATACGAACAAAACTAGAGTCAAGGCCGGATAATCATGCTATACTATGATTTGCAATGATTTAAGTATTAAACTATCAATTGTTGTCTCACATAGTTGGAAATGCATGTTTTATGGTCTTCGAGCCTCTAAACAAATGACTAGCCTCACATCTACATCGTTGAGTGGGGATGTGACAACTAGTTTGTAGGCAATTCAACTACGCGGCTGTGGTTTACGGGGTTGTGATCTTGCTTAGGGACTTCCTACCTCCAACCATTTAACCAAGGTGGCTTCACAACTACTTCTACGAGTGGTGTGAGCCAGTCTAAGGCGGTGTCTTACTATCTTTTCGTTTATCAACAAAGCAAGGCAAATTAGGTATATTCCTATCATAGTGAATCCCTATCAAATAAGAACTTGCTTCCTACAATCTTATTTTCTTGCCTAGGGTTGCTCTTCCAAGCTTTCACCTCATCTTAACCCACTTTTTTCATAGGTAGTCAAGCATAGAAACAACAATAATTAAGAATGCAAAACAAAACAACAATTAAAACCTCAACCCAAAATGAATTTAAGCATATACAATCATATCCATGGCCTCAACCCTAGATGGAGGTTCTGGCCACTCATGTTTGTAAAAATACTCAAACTTGTTTAGAAATTAATGATGCTTACAAGAATATAGATGAAAGAAATGAAGAAAGATCAGCCCTAGGTGGAGTTATCCAAGTCTCCCTCGCGCCTCCCTTAGGTTTTTCCAGAAAATCCCATGTACCCTAATTTTTTGCTAAAGGTTCTATTTATAGTAAATGAGAAAAAGAAACTATTTAGCCCAGTGAGTGGCTCCTTGTCATGGAGTGTATCGCGGAGCACTGCCTCCATGACACGGAGGTATCGCGGAAGCCCTGCGGAAATCGCCCAATTTAAATCCTTGAGAGGCGGGCTCTTTGCCTTAGTAGCTCCGTGTTCACGGTGCCCATCAGCACCCTTCAATGATCCCTCATTTTGTTCCAACTTTGGTGTTTCTCTCGATATCATTCTCCATGCCAAATCATAGATTAAGTCCTCAAATGCATTATTTACCTTCAAAAACAAGTACAAACATATTGGTTAATACACATATTCACATTTACATAAACACATGAGAATGTATATAAATAGAAGAAATAGAAAACAAGGCAAAACTAAGTTATGAAGTATCCTTGGGCGTAATTGCAGATCACACCAAAGTTTATTGGTATCAACTTTCCTTAAGCATGTAGTCGGCCCCAACCCGCTCTCTAGTAGCGTCCAACATGTGTGTCCCAAGGAGAAACACGACACAAACTAACTTCACCTCCTTGTTCAGGTAGGAGAATGCAGAGTATAGAGTAAGTGCCCCTGTGGTCCCTTACCCAATAGGTGGATGAGTGTGACGGAAGTTTCGGTACAAAGGCTTCTCAAGCAAAATAAAGTACTCTGAAGAGTCTAACTGAAGTGTGCCATGGAAAGCATTAAACCTCTTGTAAGTGAACAACGCCACAGGCCTTATCTTCACTTTGTGGTGCTTTATTCCAAATGAAGTATTGTCCAGTTTTCATAGAACTCCCTCACAAATGTAGGTTGCACTCTGGCTCAATAAAAATGTATCCACTCCTAACTTCGGACCTTGTCAGGAAGGTGGGGAACTTTAGCGCAAACGTCCCTGTAATCCCGATTTTCGGGGCATGGCAGCTCCTTTTTATGTTGAACCATGAAGTCCATGAGGCTCTCTGGACTTTGCTCAAATCGTCCTGGCGGGGACAGCCTTGGCTGCGATGAACTAGCTCCCTTTGTGCCTTTTGGACCTCTTGGGCTTGTGTTAGCAAATCACCACTTTCTTTCCCTTAGATGCTTGTGGCCACCTTCCATTCAAAATCAAGAACTTTACAAGATTAGTTCGTGAATAATACGGATATTTAATTAAGTGTTAAAGGTGCAATATTGAACCCCAATTAAAACAGCAACTTGTGAGACTTTGTCCAATGGGATACTCAAGACCCCATCATCATCCAATCTCAACAATCCTAATTCATTCACTAACTCCTCAAGCTACAACCAAGTTCCTTGAATTTTTTTCTTCTTATCCTCCCTAATTTTAGCTTTTCAGAATGCCTCACTTTTTCCATCCTCTTACTTTCCTCCTTCAACTCATAATTCAAGTAACTCATATATGGAAGTGGCTACACTTAATTTGTTAACAATTAACAACCAATTTACTACCATCCATAAAGATTTAACATGGTGTCAACAACTCAATATTCTTCTATTGATAATTTAAAACTATGCACTTTCTCTCTTTGAGTCAATGCATCTCTACAATTTCATGAATTTCAATTCCTGCCATCCCCATTCATTCCAATAGCCAAATAATTTATATTCAAACGAAAATAATTTAACCAAAAGGATAACACAATATCATGGGAAGAATTTAGAAATTAAAGCTCATGAAACCTACAATATGAAACTTAAGCTTTTCACCAACAATTGTGATTTGAGTCTACTCTTGGGAAAGAAGGGTCAGGAGCATTCTTTTAACATTACCTAAGAAAGAGAGGCCAATTACTTACTTGAGTTGGAGAGAGGAACTTCACCAAACTTTGGAGAAGACAACAATGGAGGCGAAAGGGGAAAGGAGATACGGGTTAGTGAGGGAGGAGAAATTTTTTTCTTTATGTTTTCAACTTTGTGAAAAGGATGAATGGGAACTTTAAATAAAGGTGTAGGGTATGGGGTTTTGGTAATTTTAAGGTATTTGAGTCAATATTGACCTAGTAAGATTTTTGGCCATAACACCCCAGGCGCGCCGCCCCTTTATAACCGCAAGCTTAGAAAAAAAAAATTTCTTTGGGGGTGATGTTGGCGCAGCGTGCCTCCCATAGCACCAACGTAGAATATTTTTTTCTCAGTTTTAAGACCTAGCGCCTCACGCCATGTAGCTCACCCCAAACATAAACTTTTCGGCTCATTTTCCCATTTCTTTTGCCTCCAAACCTCATTGATCTCTACAAAACAAAGAAAATGTTAGAAATATGGGTTTCCTCCACCAAGCGCCTTAGTTATAGTTGTAGATATTTATAGGTTTCCTCCCATACAACACACGATTTAACGTTGTGCTTTGACAAAGGTCACTTTCACTCCTTCATTCGAGTGAAACATTGACCAAACTAACAATTTGATAAACTCCATACAGCACACGTGCTCAACTAACAGTTACCTTCCAGGCTCTACCGCCGGCTTAACTTTGAAGTCTTCACGGTGAGGAGGCATCCTTGCTACTTTAAACACCTCAAAACTTCCTCGACCATCCACCCATATAGACATCTTGCGACTTTACACATATGACAATGTCGATGGTGGCTAAATTCTCTCCCAAAAAATGAGGGGAACTACGCATCTGCTTTGTAATCCGGGATTATGAAGTCCACCGGTAGGATGAAAGGTCCTACTTTTATCAAGACATTCTCTATTATTTTATTAGGATACGCAGAGATCGGTCACGCAGTACATGATGTCCTTTGTGGTAGGACATGGTTCACCTAAACTCAAAGTTTTGAATATGGATGCAGGCATCAGATTAATGCTTGCACCAAAGTCACACAACACAGAACCTACTTCCTTATTTCAAATCAACCTTTGGAAGGAATTGAAGCTTCCGAAGTCTTGACTTCCACAGGGATTTTTATTTTGAACGAAATTGCCTCTTCCATAAGAGCCATAGTTTCAAACTCCGTTAACCTCCTTTTATTGGCCACAATGTTCTTCAAGTACTTGGCATACTTTAGAACTTCACTGCAAAAGCTGCGCAATGGTAAGGATTAACATGTACCTATTTCCAACACATCGAAATTTCGACGAGGTTGATTCTCTTTTTCTTTTTAAATCTTTATGGAAATGGGGTGGTGGTACGGCTACTACAACTTTTGGTTGTGAGTTTCTTGAATCAACACCGACCTCACTCTTGTACTTCAAAACCTACTCTTCATCAACTTTTTATTTTCTCTAGGATCCATACGGTACAAATTTACCTAGCAAATAGATTGTGCCACATTTCCCTTGGGGTTTCTTCGCGGTGTTACTCAAAGTGCCCACTTGTAGTCTATTAGTTTGCCCTACGGGGCCAATTTACCCATTTGTCTCAAGCTCATGGATGGACTTTTGCATCTTATTAACCACTTGAGTTTGCTGAACCATCCAGCTGCTTCATTGTCTCATAAGAGAGCTTGCTGGCTCTTGGGACTGAAGACTTGGATAATTGTGCAGGGCGTTGAATGTTCTGATTCCCTCCTATGAGGGATTTGGCTGCATTTAGTACCCCTAGTTATAGCTATTACTTGAAAAATCTCACCATGACCTTGTTGTCCCATAAAATATATGGTCTGGGGTTTGGTTGACGGCTGAATGTGCATGGCGTTGCTCCTGCATTGCTTTATGGTGGTCAGATATGAACACTGATGTACTGTTGTACTTGGCTTCCTTCTTGGTGGCCAAAAAGCTTGCTAATCACATTCACCGGTTAGCTAATGTAAAGCTCGGTGCCACAACACCACATCTAACTTGAGCTTCTAAGGACCTTAGGCACTGTGAATCCTCTACTACAGTCTTGATAATCTGACTCCTTATAACATGAGGTTCAAAAGAGTTTCATTTTCAATTAGGCCTTGCTCTAGCTTCTTTAGGATTTATTACTTCATTGGTAGCTCAACGGATGTACTCTTTACCTGCTTGTAATTCATAGCACAAGACTTTACTACTCAAGCTGCATTATATACCCACCACCAATATATCGCAGGATTCATTCATGAGGAGATTTTGCTCATGGAGCTATATTTTTCATTAGAGATTACAATCAGAGAAAAATGAAGGCTGAATGTATTAGCAAGAATGTTAGATCATAAAGCTATCATATCTCATTAAGTTAGGCCAGCCTCTTTACGGGATTCCCATACCTGGGACTTTATGTTCCATAATGATGTCATGCTTGCCTTTGGCACTCTGGGCTTTCAATCTTGATTGAACCGTTTCTATTACATCATAGCTCTTGGACAATATTTGTCCCTGTGCAATAGTGTAAACAAGATCTTTATTTCGAGCTTCAGACCTTTTATAAATCTTATTCCCAATTCTTCTTAGGCTACATGGTGTGGGCAATCTCTCAAATAGCCCCTTAACGTTCCCACACCTGAGCAAGGTTTCACCATCTTTCTACACAACCGGATATCTTCCCTCTCAGCTCTGTGTCTCCTCGAAGACAACAGCCTATTGATGAACTTATTGGAAAGAGCCTTCGCGTGGTGATGGACCCTACTCTCTCATTTTAAAGCCCTCCTTGGCTGCAATGATGAAGCAAGAGACAACGTCAGTTTAACATATTCATCTAACACGTTCTTGTAGTGGAAATTCTAGCACTCGGCTCCACGAACATCATTAGATACTGTGGGGTCCTGGCACTTACAGCGATAACTTAGCAAGTTCTTTAGACCAATCGTACATACCACTTCCTTCCGCTCAAGGTTCTAGTGGTGACGGCTTGATGATTGCTTTAGAAGCATTCTCCAAGTTTGGCCTAGCAAAAGAATCGACTCTGGAACCATCTAGTGATTGTTCACACAGTGCCTTATCGTTATTCTCCATGATTAACCTTGAAAGGTTCTCTCAATTTCATGATCAAGAAGCCAAAGTGATTCTGACTTCTTGTACTTATGGCATACACTAAGCACACAACCACCAATAAACTTCAAAAAATAAGAAACAAATGTAAAATACGAGAATAGCGAAATAAAATCCTTACCTACAAATCAAACAATATTCAAGTCCTGAAATGGTTCCAAAAACTTGATGATGCCTAATTGCACGTGGTCGTCCAAGTTATATACTACTTGAAGTCACGATTATCGATCCCTCACGAGTTGTTAGAATTGTTTAAGGTTGCTTCTTTATTTTGATATTCTATCCAGCGGATGATATAGGATGGTTTAAATAATTAAACTACTAAAAACTTTAAATATAAAGTTCGCTAGAAGCTGTTACTTTTGGTTTTAGTTCGGATGATGAAATTCTGAGGAAATGGCCTTTTTCTTCAAGTTGAGTTTGAAACCCATGATTATGCTATACTTGATTCTTCCTATGGTTTTTAGTTACAAGTTACTATCCCATTCGTTGCCTCTCCCAGGCATCTAAGAACTACCTCATGAACCTTAATGCCTATATCCCTATGGTCACGAGAGAAACATGGGAAATTACGGTTATGCCTACTTGTGTTTCAATATCCTTAGCAACAACTTCTATCCTCTTACCTATATGGATCAAGGGTCTTTAAATTCCCGTTTTATTTTACCTTTAGCCCTTTCGTTTTCCTTTCCAAAGTTCAATCAAAAAGCCAATGGATTTACTTACAAGGTGACCAATCTAGTAAATAAAGTAATTATAATAAGTAAATATAAACTATCATTAAGAGAAAGAATCAAAACTAGCATGAATAAGTCTTCAAACTGGCATACATTGGCAAAACCTTATAGTATGAGTTTAGCCACTCATAAAAAGTGGAAAAACAAAGAGACTTAATCATCATCATTCAAAAGTAAATAATAAAAAAAAGAAAGAAGAAACCTAAGTAGAAACATCTCCTTCCAAGCTGCATTAAACCCCTCACAAATGAGATAAGTAGTGTAAATGTGATCTAAAGATTGCTAACAAATGACCTAAAGGCTATATTTATAGTTAAGCCTTTAAATGACACTTCTTCCCTGAAGGACTTGGCTTTAAAATTAGCAAATTTCATCCCAAAATGGATACATGCCTCCCCTCCATAGCACCAAGTTGGGTTCAAGTTTCCTTTGAAGTTTAGCTCAGGGCGCCCGGCCCATCTATAGCACCAAGGAGTTAGCCAAATTTTAATACTTTTGGATCATCCGCGCGCCTCACATCACTCATAGGACCCAAGTGTTATTCAGATTTCTTCATATAGAACCTCTTTGGCCTTGACCCCATCCATAGAACCACAATTTTGGAAAATTTCTCTAAGTACGGAATGCTCTAGGGCTCTCGCCATCCATGTGGTCCTTCTCCTCCCACAAATCTTCACACCTTGGACCCGAATTTAGGTCCTTTTCCTTGGTTTTCTGCTCAAATCATTTGTTAGCTTACAAAACATACAAACACATGCATTTATGTCATTTTTATTATGAACTCAAAACAAAGGATAAAAGATGGGCAAAATGTGGCAAATAAGCATCAAAATATGTCCAACATCAAAGACATCTAAACTATCGCACTTACTACAAAACATGGAGATTCATCGCATTGATACCTTAACAATCCTAGATTGGTGCTACATACCCTATATATCCCATATCCAATATATAATTCTCAACCCCACTATAAGCAACTGGCTTTTTGACTACACGAGAATCCACTATGACCTATGCCCCTATCCAAGCACCTATTCACGGAATAGATCAATCCATGCACCAAGTACACATCCAAATCTAGAAGCAAAAACCATCCCCGCCTATACATTTATTGGCGAACCCTTAATTAAGTTGTTTGAGAATTTGAGGATAGTAGGATTGCGTAGTCGAGTCAAAAGACTCCCCAACCCAATCCTTAAGAATTTTGATGGAAACAAGCAATGAACTTATCACTCGAGGATTTAGGGATATAACTTGAGAAAACAATTTGAGTCTTTAATTAAAAAATGGAGCAATTAGATGCACCTCGGCACCCTTGAGAATGTAGACAACAACCTATTGCCAAACCATGAAAACTAAGGAGTCAACATGATAACAGGGGATGAAGAATATGACATGAGGAAAACCATTGTGCCTATTGGAAACTTAGAGGCAGATTCTATAACATCTTGATCCTTTGCTTTATCATGGATTCAGGCGGGGTGCCTCGACTATACCCAAATTTCTAGTAACCACTATAATTATTAATAAACTTGACTATGACTCCAAGGAAGTCTTATGGGATTACCGAGCAGAAGTAAAACCTAAGATGACGACATGAGGCGGTTCACAAGATGGGCAAGATAGGAAGATGTTACATCCTAGAAGGCCTAAATGGAGAAGCTCCAAGGAAAGAAACGGAGACTAAAATAGGAACATTACTAATGCTAAAATTACGGACTTTTTGGAAATGAGATGCATTTCAAGGACTACTCAGTCGAGGGACAATTGAAAAAGAAACCAACCCTAGATACCCGGGTGCTCTTGATGAGCTCTGGAGCTTGTAGGAATGCTCTAGGCTAGAGTGTTGGATGGAATGACCACACAAGAAGAAACCATAAGTGAAACATTGGCTGTAGAAATTGGAAAAATGATGGAAGCAAACAAGATCTCTTTTTGCGATAAAGACTCTGGCGGAAAGTAAAGATTTTAATAAAGCATTTCATATCACTGCTTAGTGAAATGAGCTAACAAGTTCATGTCCGAGGTATTGATTGATCGCGACTCTAGATGTATTATCCATCCTTTTACTACTCTAAGAGACATAAAGGATAAAAATGGGTGAGATAAGAGAGAGTCGCATGAGGAGGTTAGAGCTTTTAACAGGTTTTACCTGCGGGTTCCTCGTCTTGTTCCAAGTAATGGATGTATCATTTACTTACAACTTATTGTTAGGAAGACTTGGATCCCACATAGCAAAGCAGTTCCCTCACTCTTTATCAACGTAAGTTTGAATGGGGCTTTATAGAGGTTGAGGTTCATGGAGCTCACATCACCTATTTTACAACTACTTAATCATTAAGAATTTGATGGAGCTACTTTTTTATATTGTCAAAATTATGCAAGTTATGTAAGTTGGAGAGATGATCGAATCTAGTAAGGTAAAAATGCCAAAGCAACAAAAATAGTAGTGTTCAAAATATTAAAGTATGTGTTTAAGAACAAGATCGGTCTTGGGTTCAAATCTAATGGTATAAGTGAGCAGATTTAGTTGAAGCATTTGAACGGTACCTTTGGACTTAGATATGAACTGCCTTGGGAAGAATACAATGAAGTCAGGAAAGAAAGTATTGGTGTCGGGCGGAGTTCGAGTCTTAGGACGGAGACAATTATGCAAAATTTGATAAATGCATCCATATAGGGGATAAGAGAATCTATTTATGCAATGACTAAAGAAGACTATGAAAAGAAGGTGGCCTTTAGGATGTTAACTATTCCTAATCTGTTGAACCTAAAATAGTCTTACAAAAAATTGACCAACTCAGCCGTCCTTGTTTCAACATAAATCCGGCTAGTCACTAGAAATGTGGTTGTTTTTAAATAACATGATTAATTGAAGCAAATGTCATGAGTTACTAATTTCCTACATGGTTAGCCAATATTGTGCTAGTGCTAAATAAGAATGAAAATAATTAGGATATGCATGGATTATCGAGACCTCAACAAACCCACTCCCATAGAGATTTCCCTCTTAAAAATATTTATATACTCATCAATAATTGTGCAAAATATGAGTTGTAGTCATTTGTCAATTCCTTTGCAAGATACCAATAGATCCTGATGAATAAAGGTGATGAAGGAAAAATGACATTTACCACTCTATAGAGAGTGCATTGAATTAAGGTAATGCTAGTTGATCTAAAAATGTTAGCCAAGTGACCAACATGAGAGCCATGACTACCCTTTTTCCTTTGCATGATTCATAAGGAGATCGAAGTCTACATGGATGATGTCATCATTAAGTCCAAGAGGAGTTTGAATAACCTAGCTAACTTGTAGAAGTTCTTTGAAAGATTGCAAAGGTACTATCTAAAATTAAACCCAACAAAATGTGATTTTATAGTCCCCAGAAGAACTTTGGGGGTTTACTAGCTGGCCAGAGAAAGGCAGAGAAGTGGATCCATAAAAAAATAAGGAAGTTTGGATTTTCCTTCCCCCAAGACAAGAATGATGTGATGAGGATCCTCCAAGAGACTCAACAGCATGGATTTGTTTATAGAATAGTCTCTGAACGCATTTGAAATTACTAAAGAAATACACATCCACGGAATAGACAAAGGAATGTCAAAAGGCTTTTCATGAGAATCAATGTATCTAGATCCTTCCGATGACCCGATTCTACTAGATCTAAGAAAGCCTTTGCTTCCTATAATTGTCTGATGGATGGGAGCAGGATGCGTGTTGGGAAACACAATGAGATAGAAGAGGCAAGCCATCCCCACTATTTGAATAAGAAGTTCACACTTTATAGGAAGCAAGGTAGACATATTCATGAACATGTTGTGCCTTAGCAGATCGTGCAAAAATGAGAGCGTACCTATCTAAATACACTACATACTTGATCTCAAGGATAGATCCACTCAAATATATCTTTTATAAACTAACGCTTACCGAGAAACTAGCAAAATGGCAAATTTTGCTGAGTGAATTGATATTATATAGGTGACTCAGAAAGCAATCAAAGGACAGCCTTAGGCGATTAGGTTTGTAAAAAAACCTGATGGATCAAGATTATAAGCCACTCACAACTTACTTCCTTGAAAAAAAGTATTGTTTATAGGAGAAGACATTTTAGAGTCATATGATGGGTGAAGGATGTTCTTTGTCGGGCATTAAATTTTAAAGGAGTCGAAATCTATGTGGTACTGATTTCAAAATCAGGTTAGTATTATCCTATTTTAGTACAAATTAGGTTTTCTTACACAAACAACATTACATAATATAAATCATGCATTCTCATAATTAGAATGGTAGTGGACATGAGCATTAAATAACTTTTGTGGCGGAGATTGACTATTGGTTCATTAGGTACAAGGAGATGGACCAGCACGAATGTCAAGATCCTTCCTTATTTGCAATATATGAAAGAATTTAGTAGAATATTCATAAATACTAAGTTAAAACATGTCTCCCCCAATTCAAAACGAGTTTGATGATACCTTTGCAACATTATCCTCGTTGATCCAGTACCCAACAAGAATTACATTGACCATATCAAAGTGGAGATACATGATAAACATGCTTATTTTTTGATGTGGATAAGGATTTGAATGGAAAAGCATTGTACTATCACATCAAAAGGTTGCTTGAAGTAGGAGAGTACACAGACAATGTGACGAACAAGCAAAAGCGAACCTTAAGGAGGATGGAAAATCATTTCTTCTTTAATGGAGAAATCCTATATAGGAGGACTATGGATTTAGGATTTCTAAGATGTGTCAATGCTACAGAAGCAACGAGGGTGTTGGAAGAAATAAACATAGGGATATGCGAAACTTATATAAATGAGTTCAGTTTAGTGAAGAAGAATCTAAGAGCTAGATACTTTTAGATGACCATGGAGAGAGACAATATCCTATATCTGCAGAGATGACATCAATGCCAAGTTCACAGAGATTTCATATGAGTTCAGCCAAATAAGCTCAATGTGATGGGTTCCATCGGCCACTCACTACTTGGTGCATGGATGTAATTGGACCCATAGAAAGCCCTGCATCTCATCCTAGTAGCTATTAATTATTTTATAAAGTGGGTCAAAGCTTAAACATATAAGGCAATGAAAAAAAAAGGTGTTAGAATACTTTGTTCCCAACAATATAGTTTGCCGATTCTAGATTCCAGAATCAATCATATCAGAAAATACATCCAATCTTTATAAAAATCTTAAGAGAGAAACTATTGAAAGATTTATGATTGGTCATCAAAATACTAGAGCTTATTAGTTACAAATAAATGGGCAGTTAGATAATGGCACAAGAAACTATCATATGCTTTTCCCGGTTATCACATCACCATTAGAACATCTACAGGTGAAACTCCCTACATGTTGGTATATTGTTCAGAAGTAGTGATTCCCGAAGAAAAGGAAATACCTTCCTTAAGGGTCATCCAAGATGCTGGCTTGGATAATTTAAAATGGATATGCAGCAAACATGAACAATTAATGCTAATTCACGAGAAAAGAATGAACGTAGTATGTCATGGCCAACTCTATAAGAACAGAATGTGTTATACCTTAAAAGTCCCTAAAATCAGACCCGAGGGTTGAGTTAGAGAAAGCAGGAAAAATATCTGCACCCGATCATAGAACGAGTCATCCAATAACTCATAGTGTGACCTAACGGGTCGTTAAGTGACCCGTCAGGTGGTGCCTAGTTTTAAGGAGGTGTCTTTATTGAGTAGTGGCAACGGGTGGAGGAACAACCCTTCAAGACATCTAATGGGTTGTTGAGTCTCTCGTTAGGTGGTGTAGAGTTGGAATTAAGGGATTCTTTTAGAGGGACTAATAGG
>JACEIK010006509.1:0-14868 GCA_018107945.1 Datura stramonium
ACTCGAAGAAGTAGTTGTGAGGCTAAGTTGAGTTAAATGGTTAGATGCACGAAAGTCCCTAATCGTTTCCCCGTAAACCACAATATAATTGATTGCCCGCAAACTAGAAATTAGCATCCTCGCTCACAATGATGAGGTGAGGCTAGATTTCCGTGTTTAGAGGCTCGAAAGACCATGATGAAGAAATTAGCATCCTCGCTCACAATGGTATGAAGAAGGATATCGTAGAGTTAGTAGCCAAATGTCCTAACTATCAACAAGTGAAGGTCGAGCATCAAAAACAGGGAGGCATACTTCAGGATATTAGCTTCCCCACTTGGAAGTGGGAAGAGATTAATATGGATTTCATTACATGCCTACCTCATACTCGCCGGCAATACAACTCCATTTGGGTGGTAGTCGACAGGCTAACCAAGGCGGCACACTTCTTACCGTTCAAAACCATGGATTTGGCGGATGATTATGCTAGATTGTATATTCGGGAGTTGGTTCGACTTCATGTAGTGCCCTTGTCTATTATTTCAAACCGAGGTACTCAGTTTAGCTCCCAGTTCTGGCGTTCTTTCCAAAAGGGACTTGGGACTCAAATTAAGCTCAACACAACTTTCCATCCGCAAATAGACGGCCAGGCAGAACGAACAATTTAGACCCTCGAGGATATGTTGAGGGCATGTGTTATTGATTTCATCGGTAGTTGGGATGATCATTTTCCCTTGATTGAGTTTGCTTACAACAACAGCTATCACTCTAGCATCCAGATGGCACCATTCGAGGCTCTTTATGGGTGAAGGTGTAGATCGCCCATCAAACGATTTGAGGTTGGTGAGGCAGCCATGGTAGGACTTGATTCGGTTCATGAAGCCATGGTAAAGGTTTAGTTGATAAGGGACCAATTGAAATCCGCTTAGAGTCATCAGAAATCATATGCTGATGTGAGGAGAATGGATCTAAAGTTTGATGTGGGCGACTGGGTATTTCTAAAGGTATCCCCATGAAGGGAGTCATGCGGTTCGAAAAGAAAGGGAAACTCAGTCCCCGCTATGTTGGTCCCTACCAGGTTGTGAGAATAGTTGGCAAGGTGGCGTATGAGTTGGACTTGCCATAGGAGTTATCTTCAGTTCATCCCGTCTTTCATGTATCACTTTTGAAAAAGTGTTTGGGTGATCCAGCCTTGGAAGTCCCGGTAGACAATGTTGGGATAAAAGACTGCCTCAGTTATGAAGAAATTCCCGTTGAAATCTTGGATCATCAAATTTGGAGGCTAAGGAACAAATAAGTAGCTTCAGTTAAAGTATTATGGAGAAATCAACATGTCGAAGGAGCTATGTGGAAGCCGAAGGGGATATGCTGGCTAGATACCCACACATGTTCTCTACCAACTCAGTTTCCTTTTAGGGTATTAGTTTTTCCCTAGACCTCGAATCAACTTTTCATGTTCAGTTCATGCGTACAAGTGTTTTTTATGATATGGTATATGTATGTGATATCTGAACTCAATTCAGCTATGTAGTCCTTTTTGGAGGTAGTCGTTCCGTCAGTTTTAGGCTTAAATGATTAGTATTTGTATATGTTGATAACTTGTTTATGAGTTTTCTACATGTTTCTAACATTCGAGGATGAATGTTCCCAAGGTGGAGATATTGTTATAACCCAGGAATCCAAGGATCAGACCCAGGAGTCAAATAGGGAAAATCTAGAGAATGTTGCAGCAGTAAAGGATGAGTCGTTAGAGGACTCGTGAGGAGACCCCACGAGTCTTCAGGTGGCTCGTGGGAAGGCTGGAATGGGCTGAGGAGTTGAGGTCCCCATTGGCGTGGCAACAACTCGTGGTCAGCTACCACGAGTCGTCAGATCAATCATGGGATGAGGTTGAGGATTAAATAGGAGGTCTGACCAGTGTACCTAATGGATGGGACCACACGAGTCATGGTCAGTCCCAATGAATCGTGAGGTGGGTTGTGAGCAAGCCTATGGAATTTTAATTGAGGATAAGGTAGTGTACTTGATGGGCGACATGACGAGTCGTTGCCCGTCCTGACGAATCGTCAGGTCACCCGTTAGGGTCACCTGGCAGTTATTTTCTGCTAATTAGTAAGGGCCTTCTCGTAATTTCCTAAACTCCTAAGGCCTAAACTATGATGTTTTAAGGTCGGAATAGGGTCTTTTAAGGGGCATTAGTCCATGTAAAGCCTCATTTATGCATGCAAGAGTTAGAGAGTAGAGTAGAAGGTGATTCAAGTGTTCTTCCCCAAAATTCTCCAAGTTTCCATCAATTTCTTTGTGGGTTTTCAAGGAACTTCGAAATCAGTCCATTTCCAGGTATGTAGGGTTTAGAGTGGGTGAATCCTTCCACAACCATGCCCAAATTTCGATTTAAATCATGAATGTTTCCTATTCAAGTTCTATGGAGTTTTATACAAATGCATGAAAATATGATATCTCTTTATGAGTATGATTTAATTGAGTTTTAATTATTGATTTGTGAATGACGGGCAGGTTTTATATTATTTTATTTAAAATCATTTTTTAAGCTTTTTAAATCTAAAATGCCCATCAATGAAGGTTAATAATAATTATGATTTATGATGAATATTCAATATTTTGAGTTTATTGATGATGGAAAACCATGAATTCAAGTTCCCATGTTTATGAGCATATTTTAAAAGAATTTAGTATGTTAAAGTATTGGGCAATGCCTCCGTGTTGAAGAGTGACTTACGATTTATGAAACAAATTACATGATTTATCGATTTATGATGTCGGCGAATGAAAAAGGGCCTTTGATTCTTGGATAAGCATGTTCCAAAGGGGATCAACGATGATAAATGTAATCTTTTATCCAATGAATCTTAATGCATGATGTTATTGATTTATGTATGAGCCTATATGCATGTTTTTGGGAGCAATGTCTAGCACCGAGCAGCCCGGCATTCAAAGGACTATGCCGGTGTCTCATAACTATGTGCCACCGTGGGTTTCTAATGACATTTTGTATTAATAATGATCCCCTCAAATGTGATATCACACCTAATGCACGACCCTTGCCTGGCAAGCCAGGGTCGGCTCTGCCTACTTGAGTGAGATAGTTGGGGAATCATGAAAGGCTTTGCCATGATGGTGTCAGTTATGAAGAGTCCTCTCATTGTTTCACATGTCTTATGCATTGTTATGTTTATGTTATTGGCTCAAGTTATGTTTTGATAAAAGTTTACTTACGATTATGATTATGAACGCTTTATGAATGACTTGAAAACCTTGAGCCTTATGTTTCCTTACGAAGTTTATGATACAAGCATGATGTCCCTCTTCTATGTTTATTTATGAGTTTATCTTACTTTTAATATTTGTTCTACTAACCTTGCATACTCGGTACGTTCCACGTACTGACCGCATACATTCTGTTCTGTATCGTTTCATGATACAGGGTCCGGTTCTCAAGCTCATCCTCATCCTTAGTCCATCACGGTTCTCTCTCTCAGATTATTGGTGAGTCCTCATGTTCCGAGGGCCGTTTGACAAAATTTTATGTTATCTTGTATTTAAGTATTGATCGGGCTAGTTGGGGATGTTGTCCCATCAACCCATCGTATGTAGTAGAGGCTTTCAGACAGTATGAAGTACTAAACTTATGTTTATATCTAGTACTTTCAGATGTTACGCTATGGTTACGTTTCTGTTATGTTTTTATGCTATGTATTCTGCTTTATTGAATGAGATTAGATGTATGCATTTGCCATGGGCCGACTTGGGGTCCCTCGGGGTCCTTTGTCCCCTGTCTACGACCCAAGTGTACGTTCGGGTCGTGATACTACTGAGCTTGTACCTTCTCCACAGCTCTCGCTGCCTTAACTGCGGCCCTCTGTCGAGCCTCCTCTCTGGATAACTACAGCGCTGTCTCCATCTATCTCTACTCTCGCTTCTACTCACGGAGCATAGAATCATCCTCCTCAAAACTTGCCTCCTCACGAGGCCTTTTCCCTTATCCTGTGCCACTGGCTCCTCAGTGATGAAGTCAAATATTGGTGGTAGGTCTTCTTCGCTCTCGTCGTCAATCACTGGAAGCACGGGTGGAGGGATCACAGCTACCTGTCATGCGGACGATTCCCGCACCTCCACTCGGAGTGCTGCTACCTCCGCATACCACCTTGGCAGCTTGGGCTCCTGTAACTGAACAAGGCGCTCATCCATACACCTCTCAAAAGCATCTAACCGGCCATGCATTGAGCTAGAGAGCACCTCCGACTCCTTTGTAACCCACGACTTAACTTGCTCCATTAGTACTTTAACTTGAAGAGCCGTGTGTGCTTGCTGTTTTTTTGGCTTTCGCCAGCCGTCTAGCCATGTCAGTCAGGAATTCTTGGGAAATAGTGACTAGACTGGCTGCAGGAGCACGTGAGGGTGCAACAGGTGGTTGAGGTGCTGCTGCTGAGGATGAGGACTCTAGAACCTCAGCAAGTGCGAGAATGTCAGCTGCATCTGTAGCCTCAAGCTGGCTACCAATCTCTCTAGCCTCTGTGGGCTCTGCCGCAATCTCAGTAAACGGTGCAGCCTCAGTCTGCATAACACTGCTCAATGCCTCTGCCAATAAAGTCACTCCAGCGGATGCACCAGACTGACTCCTTGCTCTCGATACAGGGTTTGTTTCGTCTCTTATCAACCCGATATACGTGATCTTATGGAACACCACTCGCTGATCAACCGACGACAATTCTGGCACCTTTGACTCCTGAAAAAGTCTATCAATGGGGCATGGAAAGGGAATTGTAGTTCTATCATTTATCACCCTCTCTCGAATCTCTTCAGAAATATACTGCAGGAAGTTTATGGCGTACCCCTCCATGATGCTAGCTACCAGTGCAGCTCTGTCAGGTGAAAGAACATTATTATTGCTAGTCGGTACTAGCCTATGTCGAACCAATGTCTATCAGAATTTATCTTGGAAGTTCAATGTGGCCTTTTTTATATGGGACTCGGTGCCATGCAACCACTCAACCAGCGGACCCCTTGTGGCAATGACTCATGACAGCCAAGTGTATTGCCTGATTCGTTCTACACTATTCAGGTTCTTGGTTTTGACTTTCTTGAGCTCTGACAGTCTGTAATCGAACTCGGCTGTATTCATCAGGGCATGATAGTTTGGACCATAGAGCATTTTAGAGATGGTCCTCTTAGAGATATCAACAGGAATCTCCCAAACCAACACCTGCGTCAATGCGGGTCTCTTCTTCCAGTCTTGGCCTCCTAATGCTAGACGTTGTAACATGGCTGCATACGCTGCATAAAACTCTCTAACCAGGCAAGGGCTGTAGATCCCCGATGGCTCAGTTAACCACCTGAACCTGTATCTATCAAACAAATCCTATAGCTTATGGAGGTCCTTGAACCCCGTGGTGACCAGTCTGAGATCCTCGTAGATGCTCCTCTTTGGATGGCCTTTTTCATTTGGAGAAGTGTCCCTGTTGTAAATGACCCGCATACCGCGAACACACCATCACCTCACCTGCCGTGGCTGATCATTAGATGTATTGGATGTCTCTGTCAACTCATCATTTGTACTTCCCTGTTGGGCACGTGACTTATCCACACCCTCTACATTTGTTGCATCTGTGATGCTCTCGGGAGAAATTGGGACTGTGGCCCCAGCATTCTCTTCTGCTCGGCTTGGTGGGTCTCTTGCAAGTGGAGTAGGAGCATAAACCATGGCTTTTAGATTTATAGGTTGTTGTGTCCTAGCCCTGGTGGATCTCCTCACAAGCTACTCTTCTGAAACTTTGTATTCCTCCTCCGAGCCACTTGACTCTTCGGAGGAGGGGGGTGCGTCCCTATGTCTGCGATATAATGGTTGACTCCTCTTCGGCACCTGTTTCTTGGCCGTACCCTTCTTTGGTGTACCCTTCGGAGCCATTGTACCTGTGGAATAATGGTTAGTATGCAAAATGAGATGAAACAAAATCAACTTTTTATCGTGTATCTGCAGACAAGACGAGGGACTCAACGAGTCGTTGCCACTGGCCACGACTCTTGAGGTCACTCGTTATCTGCAAGTCATAATTTTCTTTGTTGGACCAATGGACTTAAATAATGGTCACAACGACTCATTAGATCAGTCATGAGGTACACTAGTCTGTGTCTTCCATTTCCCATTTAGGACGAGCTACACAATGAGTTGTTGGGTAATACCACGACTCGTTATGTCGCTCATGCTCAAGAGTCTATGAAAAATAACATTACCCATGTTCCATCTCAACTAAATTAAAATTCTCACAAGCACAAATCATCATATTTATTAAGGGTCCCGTGCTCAAATTCACACACAACTTCATGGCACTAAGGTTCCATAAAAATTCATGGTATTGTTCGAATTCACAATTTTTGCACAAGAAAACAAGTAGAGTAAAACACGAAATAATCGAATACTCATAGAAATTGCGATTGAGCAGAAGAGGGATTTTAAATGAAATTGTGATAGAATGTGGCATTTGAGAAAAATTGAGTGTGATTGTGTGTGTGTTTAGTGCTTTGCGAGTGAGAAGTGATCTTGGGATGTTTCAGTTTAATTTTCAGTTGAGAATATTAGAGGGAAAAATCTGGTGGTTAATATGCCCTTTAATTTTTTTTTACCCTAATTGGTACGTGGGTCGGGTCAGGTGGAAATTACTTAAAAACATACCACGACCCATGTAACAGTTTGTTAAGAAGAACAACGCCTTGTTTGGTTGTTCATTAGATTGACTGGGAGTAGAGTCTTACCTGGGACCTAACGACTCGTGGTGCTACCCAACGAGTCATGGCATGAGTCGTAGGCCTTGAACTGTAGTAGCTTCACGAGGGGTAACTTGAAACATCATTGGGTCTAGAAACGATTCGTTAAGTTATTCATTGTCACCATTTTCGGCTTAATTCCATCTTTGATCCAGTAGACTTAATGGAAGACCTCATGATTCGTTGTCACTGGAAACGATTCATTTGTTCAACCGTTGTCTACACTGTTTTATATGGAAGTGACCACAATCCACTTAACGAGTTGTTTGGTCTGATGACGACTCATTCTGTGCTTTTTGAAACCAGTAATTCAAGTTCAGATTTTTTGTTTTAACTTCAAATTTCCCATCTTAATCACCTGCACACATCAACACACGTAAACACTATATTTTTCTTACAATTACAACTTGGGTTGCCTCCCAAGAAGCGTCTGATTTAAAATCGCGGCTTCGACGCAGGTATTTTGACTACTCAGACTTCACCAAAACACCTCCATTGGTTGCCTCCCATGCAACGCCTGATTTAACGTCCCGGCATGATGCAAGTCCCCGGGTTACTTAGATTTCACCTAGATCCCAGAGATCCACCAACTTTATTTCGTCTCTTTTCCCTAGATATGCTTTCAACTATTGACCATTGACTTTGAAACCACTTTCCTTCATGGTTTTCCAGTTCAATTGCCTCGTGGGGAGAATACTTGAACCACTCAAAAGGCCCCAACTATTTGGACTTCAACTTTCCAGTAAACAAGCGAAGCCTTGGGTGAATAAGTAACACCATATCCACCCGGACTTAACTCTCCCTTCTCAATCTTGCGGTCATGCTGAATTTTCATCCTTAGTTTAACAATTTTAGAACTCTCATAGGCTTCCAAACGAAATTCATCTAGCTCATTCAGCGATCAATCCTCAAGTTCGCAGCTTCACTCAGTTCAAATTCAGCTTCTTGAGCGCCCAAAGAGCTTTGCAGTCAAGTTCAATCGGAAGATGACATGCTTTCCCATACACAAGATGATTCGGAGACACACCTATAGAAAGTCTTGAATCACGGTCCGATAAGTCATAAATCCAATCATGGCTTCTAGACCAATACGTCGGTTAGCATTCATAGTCTTCACCAAGATGGTCTTTATCTCCCGGTTGGATACTTCAACTTGCCCACTAGATTGCGGATGATAGGGTTTTTCCACCCTGTGTTTTACCCCGTATTTTTCAATAAATGCAGAAACAGTTCACAGTATGAACCCCATCACTAATAGCAGTGGCTCTTGGGGTCCTAAATCTAGCAAATATATTACAGCTTCAGATGCTGTGACACTCTTCCCTTCATTATTTGGAAGCACAACTGCCTCCAGCCATTTCGAAACATACTCCACAGCAGCAAGCATGTACTTCATCCCATTTGAGCTCACAAATGGGCCCATGAAATCAATGTCAGCACATCAAATAACTTAGTTACGAGGATGGGAGTAAGAGGAAGCTCATGCCTCCTTGTTATGCGTCCTTTCCTTTGGATGCATCACATGCCCTTTGCAAAATCATGTGCATCTGGTGAGCGGTTGAACAATAGCATCCACATTGCTGAATCTTGTGGGCTGTGCCGAATCCCGCTGTGGTGACCCCAACAGGGGATGAGTGGAAGCCTCAATATATGATCAACATTTCCACCTCAGGCACGCATCTCTGAATCACCCCATCTGTACATAAGCGGAATAAGTAAGGCTCATCCCAGAAAACTTTCGCACATCAGACATGATTTCTTCCGCTGGTGAAGAGATAAGTTCTGCAGTACAACATCGCTCACTAGATAATTGAAAAGTCCACAAACCATGGGATGAGATCCACCAGCCAGGAAGCTAAAACCTGCTCATTGGGGAATTCATCATCTCTGTCACGCTCATCTCGAAGTACTGCATCTAGTTCCAATCTTGATAAGTGATCCACACCTGATATTCAGTCCCTTTGCAGTCTTTTACCTCAAACTCAAATTCTTGTAGTAGAAAAACCCATCAGATCCAACCGTGGCTTGGCATCCCTTCTTTGCCATTAGATATATCAAAGTTTGCATGGTCTATATGGACCTTAGTTCCAAGCAAGTATGCCCGAAACTTTTCGAGTGCAAAAACTACAGCCAATATCTGTTATGTCACGGTGTAATTTTTCTGAGCTGCATTTAGAGCCTTGCTAGAATAATAAATAGGATGGAAAATCTTTTCATGCCTCGACCCATCACGGCTCTAGGGCCCTCCGCTAGCATCACACACATAACCTCCGAGCAGTAAAGACTAGTCAGGTGCCACTATAATCGGCGCAGTGGTCAATCTCTATTTTAGGCATTCAAACGCCTTCAAACATGCCTCATCTAAAACAATTTTTTCACCTCTTTCTCGAGAAATTTACACAAAGGATGTGCAATCTTTGTGAAGTCCTTGATGAATCTCCTATAAAACCATGCATGACCCAAAAAGCTTCGAACGCCTTTCACAGAAATTGGAGGTGGTAGACTAGCAATTACTTCTATCTTGGCGGATCCACCTCCCAATACCCTTACCGAAATCATACGGCCTAGCGCTATACCTTCTTTGACCATAAAATGGCACTTTTCCCAGTTAAGTACCAAGTTGGTCTCTTCACATCTCTGCATCACCTTGCTCAAATGAGCAAACAATCCTCAAATGAACCACCCACCATCAAAAATTAATCCATAAAACTTCAATGATGTCCTCCACTATGTCAGAAAATAAGGACATCATGCAACGCTGAAAAGTGGCGGGCGCACTACATAACCCGAACGACATCACGCGAAGAAGATGTGCATCATGGGCAGGTGAAAGTGGTCTTCTCTTAGTCTTCTAGGGCTATAGAAAATAGGTGTACCCAAATAACCATCAGAAAAAGTACCATCCTCTATCTTCTAGTCGGTCTAACATCTGGTCCATGAATGGCATAGGAAAGTGATCTTTCTGAATCCAACGGTTCAACTTCCTACAGTCCATGCATACTCTCCAACCGGTAGCTAGTCAGTGGAATGAGCTCATTGTTAGCATTTGGGACCACCGTGATTCCTCCCCTTCTTTGGTACACACTGAACTGGGCTCACCCATTTACTGTCAACAACCGGGTAAACCACTCCTTGCATCCAACTACTTGATGATTTCTTTCTTGACCACCCTCACCCCCACATAAATTGGATTCAACATACACTAACGCTCAATGCTTGGAATATAATCTCTGTCTCTAGCTGGATCTTATAAGTGCAAATACCGACTGGGATTCCAATAATATCTGCAATGGTCCATCGATGGCTTTTTATATCTCTTCGCAATGAGCCAAAGCCTCCTTGAGTTCCTCAAAATTAAAACACGGCAATGACAATGTGTTATCCGTTCCTAAAAATACATACCGCAAATTGAGATGAAAGTGATTTGAGCTCCAATACCAGAGCTCCTCAATAGATGGATTGGCCAGGGTGGGGTCACCGATTTTTTAGATCAAGATCAATCTTCTTTGGAGCATAAGTGTATGACCCCATACTAGCAAGTACATTAACTATCTCCTCACCCCCGCTGGATCTCCTCAGCACCAACATTCATACAAAACTGCTGCTAAATCCTCAAGAATCAATAACTCCTCTATTGGCATAGTGGAAACTCAGGTTCCAAAACATCAATTACTGAGACCACCCTCATGTCATTTGGCTGCTTCATGGATCGACATACATTGAATGTCACCTCCTCATTGTTCAATCAGAATTTCAACTGTCCGGTTTCCATATCTACAAGAAAACCTCCGATGGTGAGGAATGGTCTCCCCAAGATAATGGGGACCTCAAAATCAACTACGATCCCGAGGATGTGTCGGTCAAATATAAAGGGGATTTGCTTCACTAGAAAATCATAGAGAATTCCCACTGGATTTTCGTGTGCGATCTGCCATCAAAATCCGCATCTGGTAAGTCAGTTTAGGGGTTCCCTAAGCCAACTGTTTGAACTTGCTGATAGCGACATCAAGTTAGTACTAGCATCCAGATCACTGGCGCCTTAGAAAAACTAAAGGCTCCAATGAGTACTTTGGTATGGTGAACGCTCCAGTGTCTTCCTTTTTCTGAACAAGAGAACGGGATGCTAATGCACTACAGTGGTGCATATTATGCCGGAGTTCAAAGCTTACGATCCTCTTTCTAGTGGCAGTTCCTTAATGAATTTATGGTAGGGCATCTGCTCAAAGTGCCTCGACTAATGGGATATTCACAGATAATTATGTCAACATGGAAATGAACTTGTGATACTTCCCATGTTCGACCTTTTCTTCCCAGCCTCTCTGTGGAAAAGGGAGGAGGTCTAGGAATAGGTGTGAACTTTTGTGATATCTCCTTCTCCTTCTCATTGCTAGATCCATGATCCTTTGGATTACTAGGAGTAGTCTTCACCACTGAATCATTAGCCAAGGTTGATCCCCGGAATCTTCCATCCTATCATCATCAATCAACACGGGCTCTACTGTCTCATCAATCATAACCGACCTCGGAGGATCACTTGTCGCCTTCCACTCCTAGTAGTGACTGCCATGCAATGACTGTCATTTTTTGGATTTTGAAATGTATCACTGGGAAGTGTGCCTTTCTGCCTTTGTTTCATTGCTGGACATCGGGGCTCAGCTGCTGCTCGATCTGCTTAATGGCTGCAATGTATTCCACCTTTTTGGTTCATACGAAATATCGGTGCGGAGCTCCCTTGGAAATGGCCATCTGTCACCTCCATCTACTTAAGTACCTTATACAACATGTCTTCCACCATTGAACCACTAGACTCTGGCTCATGGTTCCTTGGAGGAACATATAGACCGCTTTTGTCATTCTTGTACTCCTCTCGCTTTTTCCAGTCTCCATTGTCTACGTATTATCTCGGTTATAATAGTTATCCCTATAGTAGTTCCGACCTTCATTCCCCTGACCTTGATGCCAAGAGTCTTGGTTATACCCTTGGTAGTCGAAAGCCCACCCCTTTATCATTCAGATAATTAACTTCGGCGCTTCTCAAATTCGGATTCGCCTCCATTTCTCGGGGCCTTGCCACGGGGGCCTAACAATTACATTTTCGGCCCGGCTCCCATCAAATGCTTAGCAAGCAGCCCTATTATGGTCTTTATTTCAGAAATATCCTAATCTCTCTCTTCATCCTTCCTTCTCTACTCCACCAGACGTACCTACCGCATAAAGTACCGCGGGAGTCTCCGACTCTCTTGTATGCCATGCGGTTTGTTTAGTGATTCTGTCAAGTTGCTCAGCAGCTTCAGCATAGAGATGTGACTCATGAATATTCTACCAGACGCGGTATCAACCACCGCCTTGGTGTTATCATCCTAAGAGACTATTGAAAATTTCCAGCAATGTATCATCTGGGATCATGTGGTCTAGAGACCTATTGAAAATTTCCAGCAATGTATCATCTGGGATCATGTGGTTGGGCACCCTTTTGAGCTCCTTGTTAAACCTCAACCATGTCTCGTGAAATGCTTCAAAACTTAACTGCTTGAAGTTGTATATCTCATCTTTAAGCTACAAAGCTCTGGAAGGTAGCAAAAATCTTTAAAGAAAAGCTCTTTTCAACTCCCTCCATGTAGTGATAGAATCATTGGGCAGTTCTTCCAACCAGAGCGTTGCCTCACTCCCTAATGAAAAGGAAATAACCTCAGCCGCATTGCATCCTGACTCACTCCCGGTTGTTTATATGCTTTGTAGATACCCACGAAATTAGTCAAGTGAATATGTGCATCATCAGTTGCATGACCCGCAAATATCCCCTTCATGTTGGGCAGTTAGATCATAGCACTGGTAAAATCATACTTCGCCCCAGCAAGAAAAGGGGGAGAAACAATAGCTCCAGTGGAACCAACTTCATCAATATTAGCATTATCATCCTCATCAAAATACCGGTGTCTCTGTTGATCTGGACCTCTATTTCTTCTAGCTCGCTCATCTTCAACAGCTAAGTGTTGCTCTTCAACAACACTTTCTAACTCTCAATCTCTTACTCGAGCTTGTTCCTCAGCCAACATTCTGGCTGTAGCTTGGTCCACTATATCTTTCTCTTGTACATTGGCCATTCTCCTCAGATTTGGTAGTGTTTGTTAAAAGTTCGTGATCGATTTGAACCAGGTATTTTCCTTGGATCCTAGAAATGGGCATGCATTAACCTAAGACCTGTTAAGAAAAAAAACAAAAGAAAAATAAAAAAGGAAATAAGGACCAATAGTAAAGCAAACACAATTAACAAAAGCCTTAGCCCGTATTCCTCGGCAACGACGCCAAAATTTGATGTCGCCAAAATTACACTTCGTAAATGAGATATAAAGAGGCCGATATCAAATATAGAACCCAACAAATGTTGAGGTCGATCCCACAGGGAATATGAAAAGAACTTGAGTTAATGTGATGAGCTATTACTATCGACTTACTGTTTCCTAGGCGGGAAAGAAGAGAAAAACAAAATAATAAACAAGAGTAGAGACTAATAAATGTTTAAATCAATTTCGGTTTGTATTCAATCAAAGAGTTACTAGGATTGTGTTCCCCATGACTTCATAACCACAAGACATTTATACTAGTGATATATTCCGGTGTTTAGCATGCAATATTGGTAAGTTAAGTTCACCTAAATGGTTGGTCCCCTATCTAGATGATTATCACCATGCAACTTGGTCTGTATACGGGTGTATGATTAATTAACACATATCCTTAATATCGAATTAGCTATTCCCGGACAAGTTCAAGCTATTAGATGAGGATTGATGCCTCAAATCTTTGTTTTTAATCCCTTTTTCCATTCACTACCCCCCTTGATCTGGTAAGTAAGAATAAGGCAATTTTCAATGTTTTCAATCGTTAAGGAATAATTAAAAATGCATAAAACCCCATTCAAGAATCACAAAGTATTTTACCTATGTGTGTTAATTTATCATCGTTCCCACAATCCTAGTTATGGGTTTAGCTACTCATGCTTGTATAGTCACAATCACAAAAAATAGAAGAAATCATAATTGTAACTTAAAAAAATTCATAGAAGAAAACCACGTGAATTGAATAAAACTCCAAAACCGATGAAGAAAACTTTAATGTTGTTTGATTCTCAAAATCAAGAACAAAATTACAAACTTTGTTTCTTGAACTAGGAATGATCATTAATAACACCAAAATTTATGTGAAAGATAGTAAAATAAACTGTACCCAAAAAATAAACCTAAATATTGTATTAATAGTTCCAAAGAAATCATATCCTAACTAAAATTGGACTCCAGGTCGGTAGGGGTAACGGGCCAAGTAATGACTCATTGGGTCTCCCAACGAGTCGTGGCCAATGATTTTGACTAATTCTCAGCAGCTTATCCTGTCTTAGTGATAGGTCACATAATGACTCGTTACGCCTGGGCGCGAGTCATTAGGTCCCTCGCGGCCTTAGCTCACCAAATCCTCCAGTGCACTTAACGGATGCCCACAGTACCTGATGATGAGTCGTCATTTCACCAGACGACTTGTTATGTCTCTCATTGTTTTCACTGGGCAGTTCTTCAGAATTTCTCCTCCCAGTCACCACGACTATCATAACAACTCGTTACCACATGAAACGAGTCGTGCCTTCAACTTGTGAGGTACATTGGATCCTCTTTTAAAAATTCCTACTCTTCTCCACGACTCCAGGCACGAGTCGTTCATTGGGACGATGACTCGTGGCCTGGGTATCAACCTATAGATTTGTCCATTTTTTCCTTGCTTTGCCTATTTCCTATTCCGGACTTGTTTTCCTTCTACATTTAACATAAACGCATCATATCTACATAAACATACCCGGAATGTGCATAGTTTCTTCGTTTTAAGCGTCGAAAGTGCCGTAAAATCACGACACGTCATGGGGCCTATATTTGTTTTATTTTATGTGTTGGCCATGTGGGTCCTAGTTTAGTTAGATAGTTAGTAGCCTTATCGGCTATAGTATGAATATGAGTGCCTGTTTTCACTCTGTTATAACTAGACAGCACGGTGGTCTTGTCGGCCCACATACGATTCCTTTATTGTTATGTTGGCTAGGTTAGCTGTTTTCTTTTACAGGTG